>JAODVN010159046.1:4436-21309 GCA_025434125.1 Chologaster cornuta
TGATGGGACGCCGGCAGACTCATTTACCATAGGCAACTGTACGGTGCTTTTGCTACAGTGGCGATGTAGCAGATGAGACGTTCTGTGATGCTCGATTGTATTTATACATACAGTACATGCATACTTGCATGCATACGCACTGCACTGATTTGGTGCAGATTGCAGTTTGACCTCGCTAGTTTTAAATGACGTGTAGTGCATGCGGGTGACGACAAGAGAAGCTGTTAGCTGTCTGCCTGTCAGGGATCAGGTTCCACCTGGAGCGCGCCTCGCTCCACAACAAACGGGAGGATCTAATCCTCTAACCAGTGCGTTGTGTGTGCGTGTCCCTGTCCCATGCAAAATCCTGTGAGAACGGGAGGTGCAGCATGGGAGAGTGTTTACACTGTCCCGTGAAGATGTGTGTTTTCCCCATCCTGTTCTTCCCCTGTCTGCTCCCTTCCTAATCTGCGCTATCTGGCATACGGCGTCATTGATCCAAACCACCAGCTGGTCCTGGGCTAGCCTGATCTCATTTACCGCTGGAGGGAGCCTGCTTTTGGGCAACGCGCCGATTATGGAGATGTTCCAAGGCCACTTCAAGTTACAAATTATACTTCTCTCTCTCTCTCTCTCTGCCTCTCTCTCTCTGCCTCTCCCCCCCCCACCCATTGCTGCAGGGTGGCCCACACACTACAGTACACAGCCCAGCCCCACCCAGAGCCACTCTGTTAGAAAGCTACCTTGTCCCAGCCCTCCCTCGTGTCCCAGGGGAGCGGGCTAACTGCATAAGAGGAGTGGGTCCCCTGTCTGCCTCACTAATGGACTCCTGCTCTTCCCTGCGCATCTGTGGAGCCAGCAGCACCCCCCCCCCCCCCCCCAACACCCCCCAACCCCCCCACACCTTCAGCGGTCGATATCCGCATGGTCAAGCTTCTCGCTCGCTTTCCTGCTGGCCTTCTCCACGGGGCGGGGGAGCTGTAGCAGGGCCCCCCCCCCGCGCTGTCTTGGTGAGGAGGGAGGCCCTAGGCCCCAGCCCTGTCTCTTTGTTATGTTTGTTGGATCCCCCCCCCCCCATTACTTTCTTTCACATCTTTCTGGTTTCTCTCTCTCGTCTGTCTCCCTCCCTCTGTCTCTGCTGGTAGAGTACTGTCGGTCGAGGCCTGACTGTACAGGATTAGAGTCTCTTTGTCGTGTGTTAATCTGCTGGTCCTCTGGGTGCCAGCTCCGTGCGTGTGTGTGTGTGTGTGTGTGTGTGTTGGCTCAACCTGATCGTCCGCCCTGCCCGGCAGAGTGTAAGATCCTTCTCGCGTTAATCACACACCGGCTGTCAATCACGTCTTGCGGTTTGTTTGGCAACAACGAGCACGTTCCCCGTGGATCTCATCCCACAAACCCACCACAACGCCTCTCCCACTCCCACTCAAAGGACGCTAAGGGCCTGCGTTGGTCGTCTGTAGGATCAGTCGCCACTCTCCCGTGATCCAGGGGTCTGTCGCACCTGGACCTGCTGCTCTGCCACACACACCAGCACAGGCTGCGTCAACACTAAGCCAGGGCTGTAAAGAGAGAAAGAGCAGCTCCTCCCCCTCAAACCATCACCATCATGGCCCCTGTGTTTGTCTCATGGCGGCTGTCCGCCTGCCATCAGGGAGTTGGCCCGGAGGAGGAGGAGGCTTGGAGATGTGGCTTTGGCGCTCTCAGAGGGGGTAGCTAAGAGGTCGCATTTACTAATGGAGTCCATGGCCTTGTGGCGTTGCATCACCACCGTGCTTTGAAAAAGTCTCTCTCTCTCTCTCTCTCTCTCTCTCTCTGGTGACCGTGTGACTCTCTTTAATCAATCCTGAGAAGGGGGAAACAAATGGTAATTCTCTCCCCCCTTTCCAGCCTGTGGGGTCAGAATGCAGTGGAGGGAGTCAGGCTTTGTTTTGGATCCGTTTGTTTGTGTGGAAAAACTAGGGCGCTTTCCTAACCTCAGGTCGGGGGTGTTATGAGCTGTGAGCTGGGGATATGAGCTGTGATTAACATCAAACGCTGTCGGCAAAACTGCACCGGTTGCATCCCCTCATTGTCACATCACATGCCGTTTAATTCAGTCCCCTCCCCTTAATCCCTTACCGTATCTATTCTCCTTGTTCTTCACTTGTCAACCCATTTTATTCTCTGCTTGTGTTTCTTACCTTTCCAGGGATCACATCAAATCACACAGTGAAACTAGGGGAAAGTATGGAGGAGCTACTAGGCTACTGCAAAAACACCAAAGGGCAGCTACAATGAATACTGTGAAGCATGGGTGAAGCAGGTGCACGGGAGTCTCAGTCTGCCAAAGTTATTTTGCAATTGCACACGTCAGTGGGAATATGATGTGAGAATATTATAGGGCTGTCTGATAATCTGTAGTCGGGGAGAATTGTATATTTCCCAATTCCAATATATCTCATTGTCGGGGAGACTGTAGCAGGTAGGGTAAACTGAAAGGAAAGCTATCAAAGAAATGGTTTAAGGATGGACAAAAGTGTAGCATATTAAAGTGAAATGTATATTAAGTGACCTTCATCTATATTGAGTGCTTTTGATTTTGATATACTACTAACTTGTATATTCAATCAACAGAGCAGTGCATAGACGATAAGCTAAGGGGAAGAATGTTTTTATTTTTATAAACATTTTAGACTACTCTCAGCATTAGTAACATGTCTCGCATTGTCCCACACAAACGTGCTTTGTTGGGATCTGGTCACACCTAGGTGTCATGCATGCACAGAGCTCATCCTGTTAATTGGTGAAGTCATAGTCATAAATGTTAGCATTAGCTCTGAAAGGGTTTGCTGTGATCCCAGCCCTGCTGTTATGTAACGGCCATATGCTGATGGACTTGGTCCCCAAGGAGCCTGCAAGGGCATATTGGAGCATATGTAGGCCAGCCTATGGCCTAGGTCTGTAGGTTTTGTTTTAGTACACAGTGTAAATGTGTACTTATTCATTAGCCATTTATGGTGAATTCTTTCCATTCTATCATTAGTATGACTTATGGTATTGGTAATATGCAGCAGCTGTTATACTATTTTTAGCCTACAGTACATAAGAAATCCACATATTAAGGTTGAATAAGGTTGTCTAAGATTCAGGTAGTAGCCCCTACCCATTAGTAGTGTGCTTATCTACTTCGTTATTTGTTCTGCCTCTCTTGCTGTCCCAGCCATCTGCCTCAACACCAATTAGGATTAAGAGCCAGTGCCGTAGTGTTCATGCAGGTCTTAATCTCCCCTACGGTTACTAAGATGTTGCTTTTAGAGCACACGTGACTGGTTTCACTTGCACTGGGAATTTTTATCCCTTTTTAAAATATTTGCTTACTTGCCTCCAGGAACAATGGAGTTTTACTATATATTCTCCCAGCCAGGAATATATGTAGATTTGTACATTTGTTTAAAAAATTTGCCAGTGGCCATCCTAATCTTTTATTTAAGTATATCTTACTCGACGCTTGTTATTTTGTGTAGGCTGAATGGAAACTGGACCCCTCCACCCCCCCCCCCCCCACACACACACACACACAAAGATGCAGTACGGACATAAACAGCCAATAACACACACAGAACTGAAGACCGTGCTTTTATGCCGAGTGATTTGGTCAATAGATGCTGTGTTACTCAGAAGCCGGTACTCTCGGTATCTGGGGCCGTAATCACAAGTGAGATGGCATCAGAGATTGGATTTATGTGAAACAGCCTGCATGCCTTCTGATGGAACAGTACATTTTTTAACTTGCCGTCTTTTTCAATCCGTACTTTTAACTAGGCCTATTTGTACATGTTGTTAATAGGGTCATGTTTACCATTTGAATTTCTGAGGTTAAATTTAATCAAAAGGTCATGCAGTTGAGACTTGTACTACATGTTTCCTGCTTAAAATTCAATAAAAACATTTGTTGTTTACATAATAAGGCACTTGAATACAATCCTTACTGTGTCAGCCCAGGGTTCGCGGTTATTAGCGGTGTCACAGAGCGAACACCAAAGCCCAACGTCCCTCTGTCAGCTGAGGTTAGTGTCAGTTACATGGCCAGAGGCCACAACATGCTTGTTAAATCAGCAGGCCTTTATAGCGGTCTAGCTCCTGTGGTTAGCATCTTTAACCAGGTATCATATACAGTATCTGTTGCTATAGATGCTAGTGACGTTTAGAACATTCCCCTCTTGTGAGTTTATCTTGTGAGTTAATGTTTGTGTTAACAAAAACTCCATCTATGTGCATGTCTTCTGCCGCCCGTCCAACCCTTGCAAATTCCTCCCCGGCCTTTGTTTCTGTCTCCTTTCCCCACTATTCCTCCTTTGACATCTATTTAGAGTAGGCCTCCAGGATAGGAGCATGCTTACTGCGTCTGTGAGAGAGAGAGAGACGCATACAGTTGTGCACTACTTCTAGTTGTGCACTACTTCTGCTGAAGCCACAGAACAGGTGAGCAGGCTTTGATTTAGTCTACTGTGAGGAGTAATGGGTCGCTGTGATTGAGCATGCACACAATCAACAAGCCATCAGCAGGGATTTGAACCTGTGTAATGTATGTTGCAGCTATTGCTATGGTAAAATGGGGTTTGTTTGCTATTAAAATAAACTGATGACCTGAATAGTCAAGACAGCAACTTTGTGTACTGTCTGTTGGTGAAGCAGGAATGCCTTTCATATATATTGACAGCATGGCCCATGTGTGTGAGGTTCTGCACATGGAATCTATTGTACGAAGGTGCAAGCAGTCACGGAGAGGGCATGACTGTGGTTTGAGGGCACGGATATATTGGTAGGTAGAAGCTCTCGTCAAACTAAAACAACAGCGTGTTTGGCTGTAATACTTGAAATGATCTACTAGTAGTTAATTTTGTTAACTTTCATATAAATAAACTTGATTGATGAATGTGATTATTGCGCACACAGCCAGCAATCTGTGTACCTCAGCACATATTTGCTGTTTTTAAAACATTCTAATGTCTAAGCTTAAGGGGGTGTTTGTTTCCATGTAAAAAAGGCTGTATAGCTCTTTGAGACTACAATGTGATTAATGGATATACAGTGTCTCACAAAAGTGAGTACACCCCTCACATTTTTGTCAATATTTGATTCTAACTTGTCACAACACTGAAGAAATTACACTTTGCTACATTGTGAAGTAGTGAGTGTACAGCTTGTATAAATCCATTGGCCATCCCCTCAAAATAACTCAAAACGCAGCAATTAATGTCAAAACCACTGGCAACAAATGTGAGTACACCCCAAAGTGAAAATGTCCAAATTTGGCCCAAAGTGTCAATATTTTGTGTGGCCACAATTATTTTCCATGCACTGCTTTAACCCTCTTGGGCATGGAGTTCACCAGAGCTTCACTGGTTGTCGTCTTCCACGTCTTTTACCACGATGACACCACGGAGCTGGTAGATGTTAGATGTTGCGCCCCTCCACCTTCTGTTTGGGATGCCCCACAGATGCTCACAATGCAACTTGTGCAGCAATGCTGGCAGACCTCATACGTCTATTTCCCAAAGACAACCTCTGGATATGACGCCGAGCACGTGCACTCAACTTCTTTGGTCGACCATAGCGAGGGAACACGCCCACCCATAATCCATCAGAATCCATTTTAACCACAGGAAGTATTAATTTTAGCTTGTGTGTCCCCAAAGCCTAGAGGAAGCTAAGGGATGGGTGGGGGTGTCACTTTAGCACAGATCTAGTAGATATGGTCCCCTAGGATTGCTTAGCTGGGTGCTGCTTGACCGAAAACCATCTTTGGCTGAAGGCCTTTTATCTCAATGTTTCACACAGCATGCTGTGTCTGCATCTGTACCATGTAATGAACCACACATTATGTATCTAGCGGCAGCCATCTGGATCCACTGCTGATCCACGTGTACTTTTTTAAATGGCAACCCGAAAGCCACTGCAAGTATAGGGCTGGTACTCTCAACTCTCCTCCAATTGGGAAAAGGTGAAAAGGGGCATATGACAGAGCAATGATAGTACTACAGTATGTTACTTAAACTGTGCAGGTCAAGAACTGATAGGATCTCCCTTCACATTAAAGTTGGGACAGTGTCTTCTTCTGACCCATTGTGTGTATCTAAATGTTAAGCGCAGTGTTGCTGAGGGGGAATTTATTATTTAAATGGGAAACGGTCTAATAAAGTATTTGGTTTGAAGTGAGCATGATAAATCAGTTGGTGTTTCAATCCCTACTGTTGAAAGGTCAAGTCGGCACAGAGTCCCTGCAAACCCTGGCCTAGTGCAGATCTGATCTATCAGAACCACTGTAAATAAAGAAACCAAAATAAAAACGATGGCGAGATCTAATAGGCTTACTCAAACGACTGTCTCTTATCTGTCTCTCATTGTGAGTGTCAGTCACTTTTGGTGATTATGTTTACATAATTGAAAGGAGACTCTGGACATGTAAGGTGCTTAAGAAGAGTGTGTCACTATCTGGCAATAACCAAATGCAATTGGATGTCACTCTATGGACCATGGAAAGGACTACAAGCATTTGCATATGCAAGATTAATTCTAACATCTTAAATAGATTTTCATTAAGGTAGTGATAAATCCTTTAGGGCATGGATTTGGAATTAAGCGCATATGGAAATATAAACCAGCCATGTGCTAGTAAATATTGTATGGCAGGTTAAGAGTCGAGATGGTTTTGTGTAAGCATTTAATCTTTTTGAAATGTATCTCAAGCCACTGTAACCAGTTAATGGAACCACCCTGCACTCTGATGTTCCCAGGCAGGACTGCGTGCGAGCAGAGAGAGAGAGAGAGAGAGACAGAGAGATGACATGTAATCTCCTAGCTGTCTGCAGGACTGAGGAAGGAAGAAGCAGTTTACCTTTAAATGAGCCCAGCCATCCAGATTTATCACCTCATACAGATACAGGTTGTGCGCGCGCACACACACGCACGCACTTGAGAGATGCTGTGAAATAAATAGGCCAGCTAGACGCCGTAACCCTCCATGGAAATGGCAAGGCAACAGAACAAAGAAGCAAAACGAGCTAGATACAGATCAGATGCAGTTTCCTGGTGGTATTTGGTTGTGATCAGCTGGCGTGCATTAAGCCATCACAGACCTTTTTGTCAAATAGTATCTTAATCTTTGTTTAAATAGTCAGCTTTAGTATACATGTAATCTACAACATGGGCTGCCTGACTAACCTGTATTACACTGGTATGGGAAAACGAGCCATGGGTTTAAACATGTTTACGGTGACTATTCTCTTTAGTCTAAGCTGTAGGTGTCCCTTATGAACCAATATACATAATTATCGTGGTCCTGATTAATTGGTATGATTTGTAGATGTGTGATAAGTGTGCAAAAGCAGACAGATTATAGTGGCCCACGTTGTTTCTCACTCTAATAATCACGGTTTACTAGATAATTACTAGACTGCTTGTTCTGGAACACAGAATGCTGAATGCACTTGCAATGCAATTAGACTAAATGTAGGCTACCCAGTCTCTATGTACTATATAGTATCTACCCCTTTTCATTCTTCATCTCCCCACAGCTGTGAATTTGCCTCTAAATCCAGCCTATATCTGCTATAGATACTGTGTATCTGTATGGCTTAGAAAGAAACATTGCAGCACAACTTTCTAAGTATGTCAGGCATCTGTGTTGGTCATCCTTGATCTCGACGGGGCAGAAAAAATGATTGTATTTACTGTGACCGTGCTTTTAACAATCTTGTCTGTGTCAGAATTCGGTCAGTTGTTTCCTAACAGGTTTTCCCTGTGGGAAGACGATATTGTAGGCCTCCATGTTGTGAATAGCGACTGTTTATACGACACCCTCTCAATATATCTGATCAAATATGCTACAGCTAGTGGTTAGTAACTTAATTAGGCAGATTGTCCACAATCTGTCTGACATTCAGACCCCATACTGTGGTGAGCTTTAACTCAAACCTGCTAAAAGGCTCTAATTCTCACCGCCGTTCTTAGTTTTCGTTTGTCCCTCTAGCTGTATATGGACGTTTTTGTTTTTACGCTTAAACCCTATATTTCTTTCTTTCCTTGTTTCTTTATAATCCTTTAGTTTTTTCCTGCTCTCTGTTCCTCTCTCTGAGTTGGCATTCCCTCTGGCCCCGCTCAGCTGCTCGGGCCATCTGTGTGATGGTAAACAGGGGCAGAGAGATGGATGGAGGGAGGGGGAATGGGGGTTTCAGGACTGAAAGAAGGCCTTTTGACTTACTTGATTTAGTTCAGAGGACGAGAGAGGGGAAGAACAAGCACATTCTTTCCAGGGAGTTAACAGCATAGTCTATCTGTCTAGAAGGGGGAAAGTGTGTGTCTGTGCATGGAAACTAAAGTTTTCATGGCTAACTTTTCCGGGCTAAAAGGATCGGAGCAGGAGAAGCCGGCTGGTAGTGAGGGCCCCCCAGCGCCGTTCCCATGCTCTCCAGGCCAAGCCCTCTTCCTCTGGTCTTGCCTCATCGCCCAGCGTCCCGCTCCCTTAATCTCCTCGCTCCGTTTGTAAACTGTGGTGACGGGCCACTTTCCCCCCTCCTCTCTTGTCACTAGCTCCCACTGACTCCTGTCCAGCGTCCTTCCATAGGCCCCCCCCCACCTCTCAGCTCACCTCTGCTGAGACACTGGTGTGTGGGGGGGGGGGTGTGTGTTTCATGCAGACAGATGTTGACAGGCTCCATTACAGACAGGGTCCATTGTTTATGTTGGTTCCCTGTTATTGGACGTCTGTCGCTGTGTAGAGTCCTCCTCCAGCTCCTGTGCTTTCTCAGTGTCCAGTTAAAGTAGCTGTAAATGTATTGTAACGTCTTAAAAATGTCATAGATCTGTCAACTTGAGTCAAATTCCATTAGGTTTTGGCGAGTAGACCATGCCCACATAAATGCACACAAGCTCTGCACTGCACACAGGTTTGTCAGTTCTCCAGAGGGAGAGGGGGGGGTTGGAACATTTATTATTACATACATTTTTCTTCAGAGTTACTGTAGCTGTCATGGCAACTGTCACATTCTACATACTGCATTACAGCTTCAACCGGCCTCGGCATGGAGCAAACCTGGCACTGTGTGTTGTCATGCACCTGAGGATTTTGAAGCCCTTTCTCGATCGTGCGTTGCGCTGACGTGATTTGCGACAGCGTCCGCAATGACGTTTGCGTTTGTAGCGTGTTGAATTGCTGGAGACTTGAGGTTTAGCCTGTGGCTGGGCTTCCCTGTTGACAATAGCCAGCCTTGGGCTGCGGTGCCGTTTGTTGACCATTTTGTATTTGAAGTGTGACTAATGTACTCGTACCCGCCGTGCAGGCCAAGTGCACCGCCCGGCTTTTTAGTGTCGCAGTGGGAACCATTTGGTGTCTCACGGCCATTAGCAATGAACGTAATTAAGGGTGTTTCTGGAACGCGCCGTGTAGTACGTAATCGCCCTCCGTCCCCTCGGACCATTTAAGCCATCAGCTGAGCAGCAGACATGTTGAACTCGTCTGTGTTAATGTGCCCCTCGGAGCATGTCATGACTCATGTCTGAGACCATGCGCTATTCTGTATGCAATATATTGTCCTTTTACAGGCCCTCCTCCTAGGGAGGCGGTACAGCATGGCAGTTTCCTGTTGATTAGCACATCCTGTTCCATGTCTGCCTCTAATCTCTCTCTGGATCCACAGCCAGCTCTAACGCCTGTCATAACTCTGTGTGTGACTAGCTGTAGGTAGGTGTACGCTACGGCTTTATCTGATGCCTCCTGGGCACAGTCTACTGATAGCAGCGTTAGCTAGCTAACAAGTCCAGCCTTGTCTGACTGTGGCCTAACACTATATCGAGGAGACGGGCCACTTGGAGCATTTTGAAAGAAGCTCTACGGGAGAATTCTGAAACGCAAATATGGCAGTTAGGAGGAAAATAGCCAAATGACACATGACAAACTCCAAAAGAGCCAATCATCTGCTTTATAACTGCTAAGCATTAACCTATTTAACCAATCAAGCGGTTGCACTAATGTAAGTCAGCTGCCTAATCGTACTGTCTTCTTAATTATCTGCCCAGACCGTTTCCAAGATGGCCGCGAGTGTAAGGATTTTGCTGTGGCCGACTGTGTTCCCACTGTTGTCTCCCTCTCCTCCTCCAGTCGACCGTCTTCCTGCCGTGAGAGCCTCCAGACGCGTGGCCATCGCCCTGCCCGGCTCTGCACACACGGACCGCCACCGCGCCAGGGAAGATGAAACCGGACGGGGTTGCCACGGCAGCACTGGAGCCGATGGACGCGCTGGACTCCAATCCGGCGAACGCGCAGGAGGAGGCGCCTGCACCTCCTCCGGCCGCGGTGACGCTGGCCCAGCAGGCTGCCAGTCCCCTGGAGGAGGTAGGAGGCGGAGTGAAGCCCCAGCCAACAGCAGCAGCCAAGGCCCCTCATGCCGACCCTAAAGCCAAGCCCCCCCACAAGGCCAAGGCCGGCAGCGTCCCGGGTAAGGCGGCGGGCGGCCCGCGGCCCACCGCAGCAGCGGGCCGCGTAACCAACGGGGTGCCCAAGCATCCCCAGACTAACGGCGTGGCGAAGAAGAGCTCCACCGCAGGGGCGCCAGACAAGAAGGCTCCCCCCGCCTCCAAGAAGCCCCCCGCGCCGGCCGCCGCCGCGCCCGCCAAGGCAGGGGAGAAGAGACCTGCGGCGGCCAACCGCCCGCCCTCCGGCCCCGCTAGCAACGGCGTCAATGCAACGACCGCCACAGCAGTGACTAAGAAGCCGCTGTCTGCTCCTGCTAAGAAGCCTGCAGGTTGGAGTTAAACCTCATTATGTGCTATGAATCAGCCTGGTTTAAACACAGCCTTAGTAGCTATTCCATGAAATATGTATGCGGCTCTCAGTGGAGCTGCTCAGTGTAATGAGTGCTTGGTAATGCGTTAAGACTCCGACACAGCGCTGGCTAACTGCGTCAGTACTCGCTTACTTGACGACCGAGGCATTTTAGTTGACCTGCACAACGACCGCTTAACTCATTTTCATCTTTTCTCTCTCCCTCTCCTCAGCTCCTAAGCCTGCCACCGGGGCTCTCACGAAGCCTAGCGTTGACTTACCAAAGCCTGACAGACCTCCCGTCTCCAAGACGACCAGGTGGGTGTACCACGTAGAGCTGAAGAGCATACAATGAAAGACACAAGGCAGCGTGTTTCGTGTGTGCATGCAAATGTACAAACTAGCAACAAGCAATCCCGGCGGTGAACATGAAGGGCTTCAGCTCTGCGGTGTGCGATCGTGCATGTAACCAGGTCAGTGTGTTCTATACACCTGAGTCACCGTTCCTGGCGGCAAAGCCGCGTCTGAGGTGACATTGCTTTATGCCTGCAGTCAGGAGCGTAAAAGAGGATGTTGTCTCCAACACACCGATAGTGACTAGGCAAGGTCTAAGTATGTGAATGTTCCTTCAACGAAGACTCTCGTTCTTACTGCTCCACCATGCGCTTAAGTGTGTTTGTGCATCAGTGACATTGTTTAGACCTCCTCATACCACACATGTGCTGTTTACTGTACGTCCTGGTCCTGTCTTACAGCAAGTGTTATTGCTTTTAGATGTCATAGAAAGTGTATAAATGGGAGAAAATCATCAAGCTACGGTGCTCATGTTGCTGCTCTGACAGGTGTGTGTGTGTGTGAGAGACTGACAGGCTCATGAATCTTATCTTTAATTAGATCTCATCCCTTCCTGACCGTTGATTCATTCACACCTGCTTTGAGACGATACGCCTACCGGCCCATCAGACACCCCCTTCTCATCCTGACACGCACACACGCCCGAGCTCATTACTCTTTGTTTACCAGAGTAACGACTGGGAGGCTGCAGGCACATCAAAGGACAGCAACATCCAATTGCATTGAACCGACCACACACACAACGGTTACAGTGTTCTTCCCATTACCCCTGAGAGTATACCGAAAACGAAATTGGTTTCTGTATTATATCAAGTGTATTTTATGGTGCTGTATGTACACAATATAGCCATTGATGTTTTTCAGAAACGTATCTAGTTTATCTAATGGAAGGAAAAAAGTAAAAGATCAATGGTGGAATTTAGTTTTCTCCTGTGTGCGAGCGTAATGTGCAGCGTTATTCCAAAATGTGTATGTGTGAGTGGCTGTTGTTTGGATCTGTTGGCCGGCAGTACCCAGCCCATGACAGGAAACCAAAGTGATTAGCGTGCCAGTGATGAAAGGGCCGTTCGAGTAGGCCAACTTGTGGTTTGCTTGCCGCAATGTGTGACGTTTTACGCACCAGTGTTGACAAGCTTTGGGCTTTCTAGAGTGAGCAGCTTTAATTGTGATTCCAGTCGAGTTATTCATCCGTCAGTCACTGGGTGCTGGTTTACAGGAAAGCTAAGAAAGGCTCCCTTATGCGGTTCTGTATGAAACGTGCATGTTGGACAGCTGTATGCTAATATTTTAGAGCACACGCTCTGTGTGGAGCCCTGGAGGGCATGCTATTGGTGTATGCGGCATGTGTGTGTATTTGCAGTCAGTCAGTATGATGCACGGGGGAGTCTGAGGTCGGACCAGGTGTTGCAGGCACACGTGGTCCAGAGTCGCTCTCTCCCGCGCCAGCGTCTGTGAGGGAAGGCATGCGAGGTCAAAATGGCGGGCAGCAGCTACTATACGTGGCTGAATAAGTAATCCGCCCATGCTCAACTTGAGTTACTGCTGCCAGAAGTACACTCGCAGCTTGAGGGCTCTGTGTGAGTGTGTGTGTGTGTGTGTGTGAGATAATGCAGAGTGTATGGAGGTCTGAGGCACCAAGGGGTGCCTTGTGAGCGGCAGAGGGAAACGTACAAGTTGGTGAACCAAGGGTGCGTGAAGGTCACTGCTTTATCCCACCATTATACACAACCAGGAGATGGAACCAGGAGAAGGAAGTAAGACAGATATGGATAAACAGCTGATTGATGTTAATTTTAGTAAGTGTTTTGTTATCACTTCACCTACCACTTTGGTTCTTAAGCTAGTCATACTGGTTTTGTTTTTAATGGCCACTGCGGGACTACGGTTTTTATTGTTGTCATGGTGTTGCTGCAGGAGTAATGGTCCAACACCAGCCTGTGTATGTGTGTGCGCATTGTGCTGTGTCATGGCTGCTAGTGTGCGTGTGGCAGGCGACCATATTGGGGCGGGGGGGGATCATACATCTTCTGTCCTGCCATGGGCGTGGCCAGTGACTCTGTTGCTGCCATGGTTTTATGGACATTATGCTGCAGACCTAATCGGCAAATGGATTTTGTGTGTGCGTGTGTGCTCCAGTAATGATTGATGATGGAGAGTGCACTCTGTGGAGAGAAGGCAGCAGATTATGGCTCCTTGCACAAGCTGAGTCTAGCCTGTCCTCAACATATCCTCAACTCTGCTCACTCAGAAGTCGGAGCATCTTTCATGATTCGGTCTGTTCTTCTTACTACTTGCGTCTACACAAGTTCTGTTGAAGCAGCAGTGGGCAATTTCAGGAGCAAAGGAATGCCTAATTTTCACACACAACAATTTACAGTAAACATTCTTCTTTCTTCTTAAAGTAGTTAATCATGAAAACCATTTGATACATCAGCTGTAATTCCTCATCGACACCCTGACATTACTTTGATGCTGTAAAGCGGACAACATCGCTGGAGTACATGGTGCACTCGTGCATACAGCACTGATCTCGTCCCATAAGCACTGCAGCATCAGCCTGTTTGTAACATTTAGCATAATGTACTAGGAATGTCCTGCCTGGGGATCCATACATGCAGAGGTGCATGCGGGCATGTCCTTGCCCCTGGGCTGCTCTTCCTAAGTAGCCTACTTACTTTGGGCCTCCCGTAGGGACGCTCCCATAAGGGAGTCACTGACTGACGAGAGGAGGAGAGAGACTCAATCGGTCTGCAGTTAAATTCTTTCCGAAGGTGCCCTCAGTCACATGGCTGTTGGCTCCCAGAGGAAGCTGAGCCTCCTTTAACCAGGGTAAAGACTCTCACCCATAAGGCCGTGCCACTCCATTAAAACTGTATTCTCTTTTAATCTCTGGCTTGTGTTTTGTTTTCATGAGGACGTAACCCCGCTCAGCTTTAGTAGCAGGGGAGTGGCCCTTTTGTTTGCTTGACTTAGCATTTGAGCAAATAACACAACATGCATGTTTCAACCAGTAAGGTTGCATTTCTACACGTTTTTAATCTTTTTGATCGAGTCTAATCTAATTGACCCTAATTTGTGACATTGCTTCTGATTTCAAGGCCTGTAGTGAAATCTTCACATCATTCTCCATTTGGCCACCCACTGAACCCCATTTAGAAGATAAGTAGGATGACTTGCGGCTACAGTAACCAGGACTGCCGCCGGCCATTGATTTGACGGTGATCGTAATTACAGGATGAATAGAAGATTAAAACAATTTAGGCTTTGATGCACCACGGTGCTTCAGATGAGTAGTATCCCCTGGCCAAATGCCCAAGATGCCTATATTAATTTTGGAATACACCCAGTGTTCAGCAGTGGACTTTTGTTCTCTCAGGGGCCTTAGTAGGCCTTCCAAAGCACAAAGAGGCTTATTTGTGGAACTACACGTAACCACGCTAATATAAGATTATTGGCCTGTAATCGGATGAATATTCTCTCTCCTTTCACCCCTTTCTCTCTCTTCCCCTGCCTTTATTTTTTATCCCCTGGCCTGTAAATCTCATATTCTCGGGTAAATAGCCAGCCTGCCACCAACCATATTTATGGAACACACTCCTAGAATTTCCCTCGAGGCTAAACCATTTAATGAAATGACATTTCTACTTCCCGTCTATGCGTACGATATATTTCTAGCACCACACAGGCTCAATCATACTGTAGAACCTTTACTAATTTCTCCTGTTAACGTCTTATCCGCTATGCCATCACCGTTGTTACAGTAGCTAGCCTATAGTCTCTCTTTCATGAAGAGTATTCCACTGGTTTATATAAATATACTGTATGTAAAATTGTAACAGGTGCAGCAAGGTTTATTTCTTTGTAGCCAGTGTTTCTCAACCTGGCATATCAGTGTGCCAAATGGTAATCCGTTTAGTTTTAAGATACAATAAAGCCTTGAGCTAAACTGGGTACAATAAACCTTTTCAGTAATTTGTCCGATTCTTGTATAGTTGGCGATATTAGCGCAAAAACAATGGGTTGCTTTGTCATTATAACACAGGTCGTTGTTTATGTTGTTGGAAAGACATGTGTTCACTTGTCTAGACTTCATCAGTCTCTAATGCCAAATTGGCTAACAATCCCCCCTCTCTCCACCCTCTGCCTTTCTGTCTGACACAATAATTAGGGGGCATCTTTGTTGTGGTACAAGATCAGCGTGTTTTTAGTCTTGCTCAGAGAGCAGGATTACTAACACTTTCACAGAGATTTAAGAGCTTAAACGTAGCGGCGATACCAAACTGACGTGAACAGTGCTTAGACGGTTGTCTGTGTACAGTGATATGCCCAGACTAACTATACATGTTGATCAACTATCAAATGCAACTTTGAGCTTTGTTGTGACCACAGCCCTTGTTCTGTTTGCGCTGACCACCCATGGCTAGTGTGGCAACGTTAATCCGATTAAATGTCACTAAACGGTGTTCCATTAGTTTTGGCATGGATGCAGGCAGCACTCAGGGAGCTACTGTACCTCAGGATAAAAACCATGACACCGCTATTGCTTTTAGCTTGCCCCAGGGTTCCAGCTGGGGGACTTGGAGAATCTATTTTTGTTCTTTTAAAGTTAAAGATTAACACGGGCTCCCTCCATCTTCACTCCTTCATGGAGCCTACATCCAGTGCCTGCTCTCCTTCTGCCAGTATCAACGCGTGTCTTTATTTAGAAGCGGTCGTGTAAGGGCTGCTGTTTGTAGGTTGAGTTGTTCATGGTCATGGAAGCTAGCTTCTAGGCCATGCGGGATACTGCGGCATTCTACTAGGTGTAGGCTGAGGTGGGGAGGTCACCTCCCGTTGTGAAGCCCTTGAGATGTGATTCGACTCACCTCCCATGCGTGCAGCTCCACTTCAGAGCCTCAGGAGTTTGTCACGGTGCTGTGTTAATATAGGTCTCCCCAGGTTTCCATGAATCTGCCTCTTGGTTATGCATTACTGTGTTGTCAGCTACAACAAGTGGTTACTAGTAACTCAAGGCTGTTGTTGTATAAACACGAGGAACGCAGATAGTTGTGTCCTCAACATGCATGTTTCTTGGCCTCTGAGAGGGGGTAAGTCTTAGAGATTTGCTGCTGTGAACAAACGAGGGATTTGTTCAGTCCATAACTCTAGTCTAAACCATCCTTTGTGCCCGCTCTAAATTAGTCCTATAGCTGTAGCTGTGCTATATTATGCTGTCAGGAGGAGTGCATAAACTGTGTCAAAGACTTAATTGATGTCTTCATTAGTTGGGATGAAAACATTACTCTTCACTTAAAAAAGTTAAGCATTTACTCCTTGTAGATTGTGGTTAGAACAAGGCTCAATTGCAAAACCTATTCAGTTTCTTAACTGTACTGTGACTAGTGAGTATACTGTAGAAAGGCAATAATTACTGTATTACAATGTAATGTAACAACAGTATAATGCATTCATTTGTAGTGTGTTACCCCCAACACTGGTTGGAAGGGCATCTGCTAGCTACAGAAATGACTAATGTGGTATTTATGGTAGGGATTGATTAGCGCTCTGGACAGACACTCCCTGTTAAACCATTCTGGTGGCCCTCACCGCCCAGGGCAGCCAGACACAGAATGTCGACCCGCGGAGAGACCTGACATTCGCCACTATTTACAAAGGTCAGACACTGGTCTGCTTCAATTAATCCCACAGCTCAGTGGACGGCGTTTCAGGGGAACACATCACCATTTTATTGATGTAGAT
>JAODVN010159148.1:0-14506 GCA_025434125.1 Chologaster cornuta
TAGTCGGCTATTGCAAGCTAATTGTAAGCCAATACACTTCTGGTCAAGTTTACCAAATATCTCCTCTCATTCCACTATCTTTACCGTTCTCTGGTCTTGCTGAAAAAAGAATCCGATACCGCTACACAGCCCAAATAGGAACACAAACAAAGTGGTGCGTACCCGCACACAACAACAATACGACAGGTTTTGTAATGCGTTTCAAAGTGTGGGGGAGAGCTTCTGAGGGAGATTGTTTATATTTGAGCTTCACTTTAAGTTTTCTGGAAAATGAGTAGGGGCTTACCCTGACTTAGAGCCCTGGTGCTGAGCTGTACATGTAAGCATCCTTGTAATATTTTTAGTTTGCTTTGGGATTAAGCATTAGCATCTGCTAAATTACATAAACACATTTGATCATTGTTCACACATAAAACTGCGGTATTTGCTCCACTAATTACACATAAGATACAAACACATACTTTCTCCAAGACATGTCGATGAATGTAGTGGTAAACAATGACGTTATCAAATTTGGTCTATTGCAAGCTAAATACTAAGCTAACTTTTTGTCAAATTCAACAAATATCTCCTTGCATTACGCTAGTTTACTGTTCTGAGCGTGTTGAAAAAATAATCATACACTCCTACACAACCCAGGCTCCTTAAATGGTACCATCAACAAAGTGGCGACCACCGCTTGTATCAACATAGCCGTAGTTCAACATTTTGTGAGGCGCCGAGGAGCTATACGGTTTTTATTTGAGCTTGATACTGTTTTGATTTGAGCTCGAAGCAAGAACGACTAAGCCTGCCTTTAAATACCATTTGCCTAAGAGAAAACATTCTTTAAAATTCTTACCACAGAATTGTTCTCGTCTCGTATTTCCATTCTTAGTTATGTAAACCAAGCATAGATTGGTTTACAAGTTTTCCTCTACTACATTATGTGGATTGGTCTTTGTAATACTGTATTGTGGTATTTTTATAGATGATATTTCTCTTTACTTTGAGGCTACAAGTGAATACTTGGATATACTGTAACAGGGGCATTTTTCCCTTCAGTTTAAGCAGACCTACAAGTACACAGCCACAGTATATAGGCTTTGGACATTATATAAAACGATCTACACATGTCCGTCAGTTAACACAGTTACACTCACAGCAGGGGGGGGGGGTCACCTCATGCAACAAAGAGGTGGAGTGTAAGGCCTTCCGAGGTCAGAAGGCAAATTGATTGAGATTGAGATGGTGGTTGGTGGTTGACGAGCTATGAAAAGTTATCAAGTTCCAGGAGCTAGGTAGATTTGTGGCATCTACATCTCACCTATAAAGGCCTGTATCTCCTGTAGTTGGATGATTTAAGGACTACCAAGTGAAAAGCAGAGACGTGTTTCACCCGGAATCCTTTTCCTTTCCCGGTAGATAGTATTATCCTCAGTAGAACTTCTAGCCATATGCCAAACCTGAGCACAGTGCACCTTTTGTATGTGTTTTATAACCTCAGAGAAGGACCCTGCAGTGGCCATGTTCAATCTTCACGCCACAGATGTTGGATGTTTTCCCCACAGCCACCAAATTAGACCAAACCCTTGCTGACCACTGGCCCAGAAAACGGCAAGCATTCCTTCATGTAACATGTAATCCCAAAAGTAAAGCCGTTGGCCTCATTAAACATCTTAAGAAATCACAGGCACGAAACATTTCTGGATATTTACACTGTGGTAGGGCTGTGGTCAGGGCAGACTGGCTCAAGAGGCGATTCAAAGTTTGCCTTTTGGGACGTTTGATGCTGTTTCTGGAGCATTATGTAGCTCGATATATACTCTGAACGCAGTCTTTAACTAGGGTAAGGCCCTTCCTATGAGAGGACCCATTGTAATGAGGGATATCATGTGACCTCAAACTTATACAGTGGAGTTCTGGGGTAGTTAATGTTAGAATATTCTAGTTTACCAGGGCTTCTAACAGCCATGAACTGTGTTGCACCCATTTGATAGTCTTTTAAGGAGGCCCAAGAGTCCCTGTGGAGTCTCTGCCTGCAAAAGGGTTGGCAGAAAACATTGCACGTGCAGGATGCCAAACACTGGGTGATTGAAATTATTCCCACCAGTGCCCACTGGCAATGAAAACGTTAATGAATCCTTTAGTTGAAGTAAATACAATCCAGTTGATCCATATCGTCCTGAGGGGACATAGATCTTGACCTCTGGACAATGGAGCCTTAATTCAACCGGTCATCCGCTGCAAATCCGCTGATCAGTGATACTCAAGTTGTGGCTATGTCCTGCCAGCCAAGGTATCTGAGTGGGTACGGTGCATTCAGACCTACTTACTGCTTATTATCCAGTTGTGGATCTGAGTTCCACTCAGACAGCCGGTCACTTCAATCAGGTCCTTATTAACACAAGGAACGGAACAAGGAATACTGTATAAAACGAGCTCTGAAGCAGCTTGAATGGCATCCACTGACACTCTCTATTGGCTATTTCCCAGGGAATACAGTGATTTTGCCGGCTTTCGTGAGTAGCTGTACGATCTGAGCTTCGTAATCTGCATCGTGGACCCCAGTCTTCCGGAACTCTCCAGAGTAACGGTTCTGCTCCCAGTAATGATGCCAGTTTCCTCGGCTGTCCGCCCCGAAGCCAAAGACATTCACCTAAAAGAGGGAGACAACGTGTTTTTATTTATTTATATATTGCATTCACAATTTAAGTTCTGCTTCCTGACAGTAATAGTGGTGAGCTGTCAGGGATGTTTTTGCTTTGTTTAAGGATGATGTAGTTTGTATGATGTAGCCTTCATCCTCCTGTTTATCTTCCTTTTTAAAGCAGATACATGAAAATTGGTCAGATTCCATTATCTCTGAGAGACTCACCTCATCACAGACATGCAGGGCGAAGAACAACACCAACATGCCTGTGGAGGGGTAGCGACCGTGGTGTCTCGTCCAGCGGTCGTGGATGTATTTGAAGAAGGCAGGGTTAAAGATCTGGACCTGGGGTTAAATAGAACACCCTGGATCAGCTGGAGGAGGAGTATTATGATGCATTCACATGGAAATATCATATTTCTGACTTCTTAGCACATGAATGGTCAAAGAAAGTTGTCGGCTACATAACCGAATGTTTCAACCAGCCTTTTCATTTGGAACGTTATTTCTGAATGTAATTTATCGCATGTTCACTGTCTATAAATTGTCCCCTAACAATATTTCAAAAATACAAAAAACAGCAATTACAACGTACGGTTGTCAATTTATTTTTAAGCTGCTTCCTAATTGGCCTGCACGACAGATCTCCAGCCACGGACTTGAATGCATGACAAGTCGGATTTCCGAGTTCCAAACTAGTATATAATAGACAAGCAGTGGTTTGGGTGTTTGGGCTCCCAGCCGGAAAGGTCATGGGTTTGAATTCTGGTGTTGACCTACCTGTAAGCATCCTTGAGCAAGGTGCCTAACCCATAACTGCTCCTGGTGGTTGGCCACATGGCAGCAATCGCCATCGCTGTAAGACTGGATGATTGTGAGGCAATACTGTACAGCGCTTTGAGTGGCCGGAAGGTTCTAAAAGCTCTATATAAATGCAGTCCATCACCTGCCCTTTGTTGTCGATCTAGTGGCCTGTCTTATCTACATGCATTTTTACAGCTTGTTCATCCAAAAGCCTGCATGCTGTATTGTACAAATGGGTCCTACAATTCAGGAAAACATTTAATTTAAAAACTAAAGCAAAAACGGAATAGCCTATCAAAAACAAACGTTAAGCTCCAGCAAAGCATTGGCAGGGGAGCAGTGCAGGTTTATTTGATGACATACATTCCAACAGCAGGAGCAGATTATTTATAACAAAAGGAAGTCGTATAATCGAATTGTAATCCTTTTCCAACTAGAGGCCTGGGATGATGTAAACACACCAACGCACGGCACTGAGGCATTGTGTGTGTGTGTGTGTGCGTGCATGTGTGTCTGCCTTTTATTTGTGTTCAAACGTCTGCTGAAATTACCATAAATTCTTAAACCCCACCATTTGTGTGAATGGTACTTTATGGTGAAACAGTGACGGTATAATGAATAGTGACAATGCATACCTTATCTTTATCCACACGCAGGAACTGCTTCACTGGGGCATATGTGCTGAGAGAGGAAATGAAGGAGGGAATAAATAAGACAACAGGATTGGGGGGTAGATGGAGAGAACAATCAAAAGGGAGGGGGGGGGGGGTCAATACAAGCCGGGATAAAGAAGGCTCTTAAGGTGCTCTGTGATTACGTATGGCTGTAAATATTGAATGACTGACAGAAGACAGACTGCTGCCATCCTGTCGTACCCAAAACAGCATCAAGCAGCATTTACCGCTGTGCATGCTTAAGTGCATTGCCGTGTGTGTGCATGTGTTTGCGGTAAATCTTTTCACAACATAGATGAGATAGAGAGAGCATTGACATAGATATAAGATTGTTTTGCTCAATAAATTCTGCTGTGTCTTTACAAAGCTTATCACCGAATGGTCATTAGTCAACTTTGGCAATCAGATAAAAAAAGCATCGGACCAGAAACAATCTGTTTTTTGTGCATTTGTGCATTTTACTTTAGTTGTTTTTCAAAAAAATACTAAAACTTGCTGCAAAGTAATGTGTTTGCATGATCAAATAGCTGCAGTGTTTAATTTGATATACCGTACAGTATATATGCATTTTAGACTAAAAATGAAATATGCCATTATGCAAATTAAACTACAAACTAACAACTGACCAAAATGTTGACAGAAATATATATTGTGTGTTCTTACAATCTTATCTGGCCTGTAGATAAGGCACTGGTGATCCAAAGAAGGTCCAGTGTTTTGAAGGGTACCAGTACAAAGCTAACGTTAGCTGCCAGGTTTTTAGCGCTCTCTGGGTACATGAAATGATGGGTGGTTTGACTGCCAGCGTCCTCTTCATAACCAACCGTAGGGGCCAGGTTAATCCTGCAGACAAGGAGATTACGTTAGATGAAATAGCACAGGATGGAGGGAGGGAGGGAGAGAGAGAGAGAGAGAGAGAGAGAGAGAGAAAAAGAAAGATATTTACATGTGGCTATACACACAAACTGTACCATCACCAGTTAACTGGCTAATGTTGAAGCTGATGAAACACTTGTTCTGTATGAAGCGTACAAAAAGGTATTAGGACCATCTAAATAAACTGTATCCACCTGTTGTCGTTGACAATCTGGTGCACTGCCTAAAATAGTGTTGTGATTACGTAACATGTTACATTTCTCAGTTAGTAGGGAGACACATGCATTTCCATCAATGGTTTGACTGAAGAGTTAAATCATGCCCACACTTACGGACAGAGAGAGAGAGAGGGAGAGAGAGAGAGAGAAAGAGAGAGAGACAGACTCCTTCCAGATGAACTGAAACCGTGGCAAACAAACACATCCTGCAGATTGGAGATGGAGATTTGCCCACGCATCTTCCTTAAAACTATCTACTGCACTGCAGCTACATGGTACATGCCTGGTGTACAGAAACTGAGTAGGCTTTCATGCTGCTGTTCTACAAATGGTTGAACACTAGCAAGGGGTTATTTATTGAAGGTACACCAGTTGCTACGTTTCCTTCATTTTTGTCTGCCTTGTTCCATTCTCTATTTCCCAATTCAAATCATTCCAGTTAATCTTGAATAAGTCTTGTAGTAGCATTGTGATGATAACATTAGTTTGTCTTTATTTGCAGCCTTGCATCTTTTTATTTATTTGATAATGGTCTGTGAGGGTACTTGTGATTAGGTAGTAATCTGTTGTGTGTGTGTGTGTGTGTGTGGGGGGGGGGGGGGGGGGGAATTTTTATTATTTAATTAAATTAAATTTGGATTAAATTAAGCAAGGCAGTTTAAGGGAAAGACAGCAAACGCAATCTAGTTTTGAGTGTGAAAAATCTTGCACGATAATCAATTCACTCTGAGGTGTGACTTGTTCATCCCCAGATAACGGTCTTCTGCATTGCTGGGGAATTGTTAATGAGCATTCCATGCCAATGTGTCACACAGTCTGGGAATAACTCAGTAATTTATTCATTTATTGTCCCATGTCAGACAAAAACGCTGTTCAAAATGAGTCATGGTGTCTCTGTGGTAATGGAATGCACTGTGTTTTGATTGCACTTCTGACTTTGACATTGTGTAAAGGAAAGAAAATACATTTTGGTGTTAATTATGTGAAACTATAAGAATTTTCAAATCATTAACAAATATCTCTCATCAAAAGAAGTTAAAATGTAACTCGCTCTTTCCTGAGATATGTTTACAACGTTAATATCCCATCCGCTTTTCTTAAGCCCTGTGACAATTCAAGTCTACTGTGGAGATTGGCAGATTGGCCAAACTGCATTCTAAAATTTGCTTTTGGTCACAAATTATTGCCACAGATTGGAGAGATGAGAAAATTCGTTTTCAGCATATATTTTATTATATTTCAAGACATTCCAGAAAGCCAAATGTGGCCTTGAGAGAACAGTCAAACAGCCAGATAAAATACACTCCCACACATACATATGTTTTGCTAATATTCCTGTCTCACACACACATGGCAAGGAGGTTTTAGTCTCAAATCAGCATCTAATGTATGCTCCCATCAAGGGCCAAGCTCCATAGGCTAATATGAGGTCAGACCTAAACTAACCTAATGTCTATAGGATGCACTCCCAAGTTTTACTCAAAAAGAAGGTTCCATCCATCAAGCCATTCGCCTATCTATCTATCCATCCATCCATCAAGCCATCCATTTATCACCCCTCCATCCATCAAGCCATCAATCCATCCATCCATCCACCCATTCATCAAACCATCCATCTACCTTCCAGCATCCATCAAGCCATCCATCATTCATCAAACCATCCATTCACCATCCAGCCATGATCCACCCATCATCCATCAAGTCATCCATTCACCAATACATCCATCAAGGAATCCATCCACCATCCTTTAAGTCATCTATCCATCCACCCACCCATCCATCTACCCATCCCTCCACCCCTTCATGCATCCATTTGTCCATTTATCCATCCATCCATTTGTCCATTTATCCATCCATTAACTCACCTCATGATGTAGTTGTGTTCGTCAATGGTGGTTCCATAACCCGACCCGCGGAGGTTTCCGGAGTTCCCCACTACAGCACAGCGCAGGCAGCGACCCGGGTCCCACGATCCGTACGGTGATTGGCCGGGAATCACCTGTGGTGGGTGACATGTCCTTTACTTCTGTATCAATATCAACACAGCGAGTCCTAAAATGCGGAGTGCTGGAGAGCGGTTGTGTTATTTGAACTTGCCCCTTCCCCCCATCCCTTAAAATGGACACGCATTGCTAAGGCTAGGATGGTGTGTGGTGCGGTCTGCACCACTTTGTCTATGTTCCCATTTCTAGAGCCAGGGCTGTGTAGAAAAACCAGAAAATGTTTTCAGCGTGCACACAGAAGAGACAGCTAGCAAACCGTGACGAAATATTCACTGGCCTTGACAAAGTACACTGGCTTTTCAATCGCTGAATACACCTTTAATGCGTCTTTACATTTTTTTAAAAGATTCACAATGCAACTAGAAACTATAGCAGATGATATAATATAGCAGAGGTATAATAACATGTCATTGGACCTACATGTACTCACTGTTGTAAATGTTTTAGCCCTTTGTTTATCAAGTAATTTGTATTAATTTGTCACTCAGCAGCAAGAAATGATACCTGACTACAGAGCTTACATATGTGCAGTTGGAAAGAGGGTAAAGTATTTATTTCCTGTAGTAATGCACTTGTAATGCAGTTTGAAACTGTCACGACTCCCTCTGAATCTCCCCCCCCTCGTGGCTCGGGAAAACTTTGATGCTCGTCATCGCCAAGTTACTGACCGCTGCCACACCCCCTTGTTTTGTTCAGTTTAGTTTTACACACCTGTGGTTCATTTATGATGATTGATGTGTGTGTATATAAGCCCAACAGTTTCTGTTTACATTGTGAGTTATTGGTTTTGCAGCGGAGCATGCTGTCTGTCTCTATTCTGTTATCTATGTATTGTTTCCATGCTACAGTCCACATTAAATATTATAAGATTATTCTCATCACCTCATTCTGCGTCTGACTCCTTCCCCGCCAATACCACGTTACAGAAACTATCTTACACTAGACAATATCTGTTTGAATCCGATAAAGCTCGGCTCTGTTGAAAACAAGTAGAATAAGACTCACAATACTAAATGTGAACTGCAAATAAATACACGTCTCCCCGCCGAGATGTGCATTTAGCAGTGTTAATAACATATAACTCTTAATTGTAGAAACTACTCATATTTTATACATGAACGAGCTGGTTCACTCATGATGCAAATTGCTTAAGATACCATTCTCCTTGTGAATTGCATTTTTCTGTGTGTGTATTTCAATAGCAGAACATGTTTTGTTAATGCACATGATAACATACCTGGAAAACTCTCATCAGCACCTGCTTGATGCTGTGGGGTTTGAACTGGGGCTGTAGCATCTAGACAGAGAGGAAGGAAACATTAAAGAATATATGATTAATGCTTCTCCAGCTTGCAGACCAAAGGGAAATAATGAAAGTCACCGTGATGTTGTGCACCGGATTCCACCGCCGTAAAAACACTAGGCATCAGCGTTAGTGTGTGTGTGTGTGTGTGCCTGTGCGTGTTAGGATTGGAGACAAATACAAATACCTTATACAAGCACAAATAGTGTGTTTTTACAAATATTTATTTTGAACAATTATTTTTTTTAAATGACCTTTTAATTGACCTTTATTAGGGAAGAAAAGAGAGAACCCAGTTTCAGCTGGCCGTTGAGCCGTAACGTCACCAAAACATCGCTACGCCTGTGACACACTTGCAGATATCACGCTGCTGAAATACAGTGCAAACCAGCAAAGATGCAGTGCTTCAGTTAGCTCTGATATGTAGTGCGATACAGCTGTACGCGAGATGCTCCCACACACAGGTGTACACATATGGCTTTGGCATGACACGCCCCAACCTGTTCCCCATTGCCCAGGATCGTTACGCTAATTTTCACTTTTGTACAAACACAAATACTTTGCTGACACTACAAATAAATACAAATAGTGGACTCTCTGCACATTCCTAGTGTGTGTCACTTTGCATGTTGTTGCTTTTGTAACAGCCACATGTCAGAATAGAAGGAAGTATAATACTGGGTTTTCAAACAATAGACAAAGGAGTTCCTTGAATACACCACAGAAGAAAGGAAGAAATGAATATGATATGCTTTCTCCACCTTAGAAATAAACATGTTTGCTCCTATGCCTATCAAGGAAAATGTAACGTACCGTCAGTGTGTGTGTGTGTGAGAATGCGTGAATGTCAGGCAATCTGTTACTGCACTTTGAGTGGCCTGAAGGTTAAAAAAGTGGCATATACTGTAAATGCAGTCCATTTACTATTTTACTGGTATAAAAGTCATTTTTCATTTGTTCTGACATACACCATGTATAAGAAGGCCTTAGGTTAAAGTTACCATTTACAATTTAGCTTAGGGGTCTACGGCCTGAAACATGTGCAGGTATAACATTATTTTGTAGATTATTTGCTACAGATACTGACAGGGTTGTAAGGTGAACCGTAAATGTACAGTTTATTAATACATAAAAATCCAAGTACAACAAAAAAACACTAGGGTTTAGCGACAGCAATAGGCTTAGAAAATATGTACGGCAATATACAACGTTAACTAAAATGACAATGTTTTAAGAGATATGAGTCTAGACCAGACCTTTCTTGGTTGACTGAATGAACTAAATAGTGTGAGCGTGATGTGTGAGCGATGATTCTCTCGATGTGTGCTTACCCTCTCAAACCTGCCGCCGGTTATGAGACTGATTGGTGATGCTCTTCAGGTATGTGTTCCCTTCTCAAGCATGAATCTAGTTGTGACAGATACATTGGAAAAAGGCCGGGCGCTGAGCGTTTTTTCTATGAAAAAGCAAGCATTTTTTCACGGGGCCGTAGTGTGCTGCTCTGTGATAGGCTATAAAAATGATCTAATATCCAACAAACTGTGGCTTAAGGTCAAGGAATAATACATGGCGCTGCTTTTATCTGAAAATGGTCCCACTCCAGACATTATATTTTTCTATTCATTCTTGCTGACCTGAAACTGGCAAATCAAAGGTGCAGTGCAAACAGCTAAATATATAAATTAGTAGGAATATAAATGAGAAGGTCTCTTCTCTTCCCAAAATAAGCATCTTCCAAACCATACAATGCATTCATGGCCATAAAGAGAACAGCACATGGAAACTACATACACACACACACCATCAGATAGTGACTATCCCTCTCTCCAACTGCCATCTTTTTCTTATCTCTCTCTCTCTCGCTCTCTCTCTCGCTTACAATTCAATTAAATTAAACATTAAATAAGCTTTTATTGGCATGAAATTTCAAAGACAAATACAAAACAAAACACTGTATGTCCAATCATTTATACAGTATATGAACATCAATGTAGCATAGCTGTTAAATATGGAGCAGCTCATTTCAGTAATTAATTAATTTCACCCCGAACCACTCCTGTGTGCGTGTGTGTGAGTGTGTATGTGCTGATATAGGACTCTCTCTCTCTCTCTCTCTCTCTCCCCCTCCCCCTCCCCCTCCTGTAGCTTACAACACTGCATCCTACATCTGCATTATCCCCACATCGTGACATCCACCATTGGCCTTAATTCCTCCCCCTCATAATATCAATGCTCCATTTCGGTTCACAGTGACACCTCGGCACCTCCTACGGGATGCGACAATGGTTAACGAGTCTGAACGCACTGGGTCTGAGCGCTCCCGCTGTACATGAGATACGAAGCTGCCCTTAAGCAAGGCATTGAACCACCAAGCTGCTGTGTGCTTTCCTTATGGGGATTCCCGTTTAATGTTAACCTTTATACTCTTCATTAGCCTACCCTTCACCTTCCTATCCCTCCCATCTTGTCTTTCCATCCATTCCCTGCCATCCCCTTGGTTAACTATTATGAACTCTTATCTTTGTCACTTTGATCTCTGTTCCTTTGTCATTCTCCTGTTCCAGCTGATGTGTGTGTGTGTGTGTGTGCATGCGTACGTGTGCGTACGTGTGTGTGTGTGGGCGTGCGTACATCCTCATCAGGCCGGTGCTGTTTAGGGGATAATTCTTGGCAGATGTTTTGGTTGGCAGCGATTGCAAAACGACGCCTCATTTACCGTCTTATGTCCTGACTGCCCTCTGGCTCCCAAAATGCCATCTGCAAATGCTTCTATTCTACTCTATTGTTCCTTTATACGTGGTTGGTCGCGCCTTGCCTGGCAGAAATCACCATCGGTGTATGAATGTGTGTGAATAGGTGAGTGTGAGGCAATATTGTACAGCGCTTTGAGTGGCCGGAAGGTTAGAATAGCGCTGTGTAAATGCAGTCCATTTACCATTCACCACAACACAAGGGGAAGGGCTCATTCTCACCCTTTTGACTTTATCAAACAACTCAGGCAATCTCTATTTTTAGTATTGACGGAGTAGAATGGAAACAAACATGGCTGTAAAAAACACCCTGTTGGGTGGTGACTGATGAGAGATGCAGGTGTCATTTGCTTTAGTGATTCCATTTGTTACCATTAGAGTCTATTGATATAGACTCTCAACACAGGAGATTACAGAACTCTAAAAGTGGAGCGGTAATGCAAACTCTCATTTGTAAAAAAAAATGTTAATACTAAAAGGTATTTATACTATTTCATACATTCAGTATTTGCATATGACAAAATCTATCAATTCAAGAAAGTAATGCTTTGTGAGGGCTTCATCAGTGCCGAGAATAGCGAGGGCGGATTTCATATGGCAGGTTAATTAGGTGGTTTGACACGGCTCTTTCTCTACCACACAGGGAAGGAAGCAAAGCCGTTTAGCATTCACGCCCGCCGTGAACAGACAGCTCTGTGGTAAAAGATTGACCTAACAGACTTCAGACTGTTCTACATGCATGCATCCCTAAGTACCCATCCGTCATTCTTCTCTTATTGAGTCATCTTTCCTGGCTCCTCTCTCCCTTTCAAATGCACCCGCACCCCGGTACCCCTGTGTTGCTGTGGGACCTGGAACGTTGGCAGCTGGTGGCCTACACTTGATGTGGTTTGCCATTTCTCTGCTGGACACACACACACAAAAATATGTGTGCTCTGTGGGATGTAAGCCAAAGACACAGACATACATGTAAGTAGGCTGGCTATATGAGGCGAGAGAGAGAGAGAGAGAGAGAGAGAGAGAGAGGGAGAGGGAGAGGGAGAGAGCGCTTTTCCTAGTACACACCGCCTAGTTCTCCCCCGGCTAACATATGAATGTGTGTTTTTCGGACATCTCTCGATACAAGGCATATGGCGTCCTATTTCCTAAGAGCCACTGTGACACGTGACGTGCGGGCCTTACACTTGTCCCCCCCCACTGGTCAGGTGGGGGGGGGGAAGGAGGGGTGGGTTGTACTGGTCTGGATCAGGGTCAGCCTGCGGTGATGGCCAATGCATTCCCGTGTCTCATGGCGTTGTACTCTCAACCCTACTCACAGAGCGACCTACTGGGGACACGCCTATAGCTGGAGGACTGCAATGGGAAAATACAGTAACCTGTTGTGTGATTCAGGTCCAATAGGACAAACTAAAAACAATTGTTTTATTCAGATGCCCAATGAAATGCTGAAAGGAACATTATTAAAATACAAATACCTACTTTGTTTGCGGTCTGGTAGTCAATTGAGGTTCATATTAGACTGGTTAAGACCATTCTGATACTCTCTATGATTTTATTATTCTGGGGACTCTCAATTGAAATTGACTTTTGCAGCGAACTGTTTTGTGGTAAATTGACTTTTCTTTTAGCTGACGCATAGTAGATTTAGCTGTCTTGGCGCTGCTTACGTCAACCTCCATCCTACAAAGCCTAACCGTCGTAACTACACGTATTTGAAAGTGAGAAAAATGACTTCAAAGTTTGTTAAGCCATGTCCAGTTTTATACTTTAGTGCAGATATTACATCCTTATATTTCAAAAACAGAGCAACATGTAATCTAAATACTTTCACACAAGATGAAACAGATGCCCAAATGTTGATTTTTATATAAAACGTAATTTTATAAAAAATGCAGATACGATGCTTAACCTTTGGACACCATGCCGTGCCGTTGGTGACACCCCCCGACCAGAAGCGCTCCATGTTTGCATCCATTGAAATGCATCGCAACGCTGCACCTTGTTATTATTACAGCACTCTTGGTTGTACTTACCACCCACCAGTAGTAGACGTCAGAGGGCAGCTGGATGTTGTCTCTGGTCCACACCGGAGAGACGTCCGGGTCAAAGTTCTCATCGAACCATTCGGAAACCCCCGGGTCTCCCACGCAGCGCGGGCACGCGCACGTCTTCGGCGGGGCGCGGTCAGGCGGAGGGGGCAGGCGCCGCGCCCCGGCGTAGCTGGGCACCAGCTTCACCCGGCGCGCCTCCTCCCAGCTGAGCGGCTCCAGGTAGTTGAAGCCGCCGCCGCCGCCGCGCAGCGAGACAGTGAAGAAGAGCGAGGTGAGGAAAACCAGGGCCAGCGACGCCAGCAGGACCCACAGCCTCCGGGAGCACCGGAGTCCTCCCCCCGGCACTCCCCCTCCTCTCTCCGCCGCTCCCTCTCCCCCGAGACCTCCTCCTCCTCCTCCCCTGGACGACCCCCGGGACAGGCCCCCTCCCCAAGGGCCCCAGCCACCCCAGCGCCTGTCCCTCTGCAGGGTGGAAGGGGACGGGCCTCCCCATGGCCAGTTCCCTCCTGGCGCTTGGCCTGCCACTGTCCCGCTGGTGCGTTTACCCCCCCCTCGTCCCTTCGCTGACCCCTCCCACCCAGCGAGTCTGGCGGGAGAGATCCAGCTAGCGAAAGGAGAGCGGATGTCACAGCTGATTTGTCTCCCAGTCAAGCTGTGTGAGCCTCAAGCTGCTCCTCCCACGCACTCTCTCTCTTTCTCTCTCTCTCTCCCTCTCTTTCTCTCTCCCTCCCTCTGACTCGACCGCTTCCTTGCGTTTCTCGCTCACGCACACCGGGCTAGTCGCCCTCACGCACGCGGTTACACGCAGGTGTCACCGCAGAAGCTAGCAGATGGAAGCCGGCAGGCTACCAACTGTAGTCCTCCTATGTGTCTCTGTGTCTCTGTGTCACGAAGCACACGGCAGCAACTGTTTCAGCTGCTTTTCTTATTCTATCGCTTCCTATCCCAAGTTTCTCTTGTTCCTAGCGCTCTCTCTGTTATTGTTTTTTATTTTACCCTTTCTTCTTTTCCACGCGTGATAACGGCTGTGCCCAGCTCAGACGATGTCCGTCGGAGGTAGACGCCTTTTCGGTCCTGTTCATTTTCACGAGCATCAGTCTCTCTCTCTCTCTCTCTCTCTGTCTCTCTCTCTGTGTCTCTCGCTCTCTGTTGCACTAAAGCAATGTACCCAGAGAACACTGACAGAGTGGCTGTG
>JAODVN010159248.1:0-14502 GCA_025434125.1 Chologaster cornuta
AGAGAGAGAGAGAGAGAGAGAGAGAGAGAGAGAGAGAGCGAGAGAGAGAGAGAAAAGATAAACAGAAAAAACAAATCTTTTCAGTGAGAAATGTGGAATTTACTGCCAAGGCACTCTGCCACTGGATGGACTGAAAGACACCTGGTACTGAGGGCCAGTTGGATTGTGTCCGGCCAAAATGAAAGGCCCATTAAAGTGAGCGTTAAATCGAAAAAAAACTACCACGTCATTGGTTCAATGGGTCCTTATGGGATGTAGAGCGTTATAACTGTGCGTATCTTGAACTGAATGATAGAATAATGAAGGAATAAGAGAGAGATTTTTATATAACTATATGTTAGTGATAATTACAGAGTGGGTGCTTATGTCATGCCTACAAAACACAACATGTGGTTAACAGTCTAGGAAATGCATCCCTAAGCCAGTGTCCTAAATGATGACAGCCAAGCTGTTTTCTATTAACATAATCCAGTAGGTGGCTTTTTATAGTCCCCACTCATCAGTGTCTCAGAAATGTAACGATAGTTAAGGAATTAAGTTAGATTCATGAGATGAAGAACTGTGAGTACATTATATGCCTCCAAACGAGAACTAGGGGACTGAGATGAATTTGGGACACATCAAGGAAAAGGATTGGAGAGAACTTACTTAATAACGCCATCTTCCATGTAGATGTCAGCATGGAAAGACTGGTCATCATTCACAATCCTACCGCCTTTGATCAGAAGCCTATCGCTCTGCAGAGAAAGAGATTTAGGAAAATGTTTATGGTAAGTTAATAATAAAGTAAATAAAGTAAAGATGAGAGCAACATTGGGTCGAACAAATACAACACTCTTTAGTAGCAATAATGTCTGGTATCTGGCAGCAAAACAATTGTAAGAAATTCAATCAATAAATACATCTTTACTTATATAGCACTGTTCATACAACTTCATGTAACGCAAAGTGCTTCACACTACAACATTATTAACAACAATATAAAATGAGTAACAAACAATACAATATTTAAAAAACTAAAAACACTCATGTTACAACCCTATAATAAAAAAAAAACATTGGGAGTGCGATTCCCACCATCCCCAAAACACAAACCACCAGGGACCCCAGACCTGCTCCCCACTCATTACTCATATACTATAAGTATCTAGTAAACCGTCTGTCTGTATGTCTGTCTGTCTGTCCGTCCATCCACACATACAGTACATACGTCATTTACATACATTACATGATAAAACATAGTATAGGCAAACATGAATATGACTTGAACAGTATGCGAACAGTATGTGTGTATTCCTATGTGAAATTGTATTGGGGCTGCAGCTAATTATTATCTTGCTGAGATATCAGGCTTTTTAATCTGTGATTCATAAGTGAAAGTGATTCATTAGTAAAGGTGAGCTGTACATAATCATGCCCCTGTAAATAAATGCTCGTCACAAATGATCTGAAGAGGAACCCTTGTTTTGAAATTGAAATAGATTATTTTGTTTACCCAGGAGTGTTAGGAAAATTATGTTTTCGACTCTAAAACATATTATTTTAGGGCATGGGAATAAATATGTATTCATAAGTGTTACATGATATATCACTTAACCTGTTATCGACATCAGTATCAGTCAAATGTAATTGGATTCATCTCTGGTTAGATAGATTAGCCAATTGTGTGAGTACTACTTATTTCACCCGTAACATGTTGGTTTTTCCTGACAGTCCTTCACCAGCTTGGGCCCTCTGCTTCTCTGTCTGCTCCTCCTGTACAGTCTCTTGAACGTGGCCACCTACAAAGCCTAACCGTCGTAACTACACTTATTTGAAACTGAGAAAAATGAATCAAAGTTTGTTAAGCTATGTCCAGTTTTATACTTTACTGCAAATATTATATCCATATATTTCAAAAACAGAGCAAAATGTAATCTAAATACTTTCACACAAGATAAAACAGACACCCAAAAGTAGATTTTTATATAAAACTTAATTTTGCAAAACAATATGCAGATACAACTGTTAGGCTTTGTAGGGCAGCGTACAGATGGACGCTTATGTTGACACTAATCCACTGTGAAGTAAAACCGACTGGCCTACTTACCACCAACTCACGTGGCACCGACAAGAACCGCTCAGGGTTACTTTGTTCTTTACCTCCACAGGCTTAGTGCGGAGTATCTGATTTTACACTGGGGAAGCTGGGATCCCTTCCACCCCTTTTACATTGGTAGTACACACCCGTTCCTCAATGGACCTATCCCAAGTACCCGCCCCTTTTCGTCTGTCCTCCAATAACTAGAGAATTTTGAATCTCTCCATCAACCTTTCCTGTAATAGCAAACTATGTTGTTTGGTTCAACCTAGTTACAGTAACCAGGTTGGACAAGTGAAAGGGGTGGGAATTAGACTTGGCCAATTATCACTGGCTATTAGTATTAGAGGTGTGTGTGCGTGTGTGTGAGAAGGCCAAATACTTTCTTTCACAGTAAACTAGCTTGAGACGCACAGTACTAATGCATGTAAATCACAAGCTGAAAAGATACTGATATCTCTCAACCTGAAGCCACTGTCTCATATGTTTATTTATTTATATATGTGTGTGTGTGTGTGTGTTATGTATGTATGTATACACACTCTAGTTAGTACGTGTTTTAACATTTGCTGGGTGATTCTCCTTATTGGTTTTCAAGCGAGGGCTGGATTGAAGAATAGTTTGGATTAGCTTGATGGTTAAGTCTCAGGCTGGCAGTGAACCTTGCCTTGTGTGGACCTGTTGTAACAACTGTCACTAAATACATGGCTTAAAGTAAATGTCAGTGGGTTATGTGTGTATATATAAGTGCACATACTTAGCAGGTGGTTGGAGTGACACATCTTGACCCAGATGGACGTTTGTACTGTAAAGCTAGACTCTCCCATCTCCTGTGTTCCACTTACACCGCATACCAAGTCAAGTTCCAAGGCTGTATCAGCAGTAAAACATCTCAAGCTCAACAACAGAGGGCCTTGAATGCTTTCAGTACCTTGCGGCAGTTCTCTGGGTGCCATTGAAAGATACAGATACAGGCCTCTCTGTGTAAATACAGGAGACTTGGTGCACAGGGTGTAATTCATACTTAACCGCCGGCCTTGGGTCTATAGGCCATAATCTAGATGGGTTTATGTAACACTGCGTTGACTCCCTCTGTCTCAGGCTGTGTGTGTGTGTGTGTGTGTGTGCGTTTGGAGGTCAGGTGAAGCTAATTGTGCTCTAAGAAGTCTGATTAGGGGAAGGGTAGCTATTATAAGAAATAACTCCCATTTTATTTCTGAGGCGCCTTATTCATTTATTTTTTCGTGAAATCTGCAGGTAATGAGAGCTAATGGGGAAATGACCACCGACTCTGCACTGTGATATGTAGATCAGAGAGAAAGAGGGAGGCAAACAACACAATGAAAAACCAGGGTGGGAATAAAGTAGAAATGCGGTGAGTGTAAATGAAAAACACATGGATGGACGGTTGTGTCATTAAATACGGTGTACACTGGCCTGGTTAAGTGATGTTAACCTTATAGGTAATGCCTGAGCAAATCCTGTGTTTTGCTTTTATTCGCCATTAAAATATTTTGCTTCAGAGGATCTACGTACAACAAAGGTCACACCAAAATTGTGTGCGAGTAGCATCTCTATGCACTCACAGTGACACAACACAGTGTCAACGTCAACACTGCCCCTAGTGGCCAAAATAATATTCACTCTGGAGAAAGATTGTTCGATCTAAACAAAACACCTCTCTAAAATGCCATAGGGTGCTCCCTCAGAATTCTCCGCCCCACACATTAGAAACACATTGCGAAGGCCAGGCTATTGCACCGGTCCCATTTACGGAGCCTGGGCCGTGTAGAAACACCAGATTATTGTTTTCAGCATGCACACCAAACAAACAGCTAGCTAGCTAGCTAGCACACAATCGCTGACTCCATCTTTAATGCAGCTAAAGAAGGGGAGCTCCAGAGACGTGGCTGGGATCAAGGCCTGTATTGACCGTGTGGAAGCCAGGCTCTAAAGACCCATGCAGGCCTTGTTCTTCTTCTGCACCTGCAGTCATGGCGACGGGCCTGGGGTGGATTTGATCTTACTTGGACAGTATTATTATTATTGTTGTTGTTATATTTATCATATTAATTATACCATATGATATATTGTATTTATTATAATAATAATAGTAGTAAAAATAATAATAAATGCATAAAAACTATTGTTATGATTATTATTATCATTATCAAGTATTTCTATATTAGTATTTAGTTGTTCTACATGTGACACCGATCCATGGCTGTTTGTCTGTTGAACCATACTTTAACCTGTGGAAATGTCTTCTGTCTTGATACCAGAGCCCATTACCAACACACGTACACGTCCACCCTCAACTTCTGTCTCTTTCTCGCGTCTCACGCACCTGAGGCCCGTCGTCCGCTGCTGGGCAGAAAACTGGCTAGATCCGGATGGAGAATGTAGGTTCACCAGCGCTGTGTAGTGTAGTGTATACTGCATCACCAAATGTGTTTGGTTGTTTGTGCGTAGAGGGATCATGAAAGCCTAGTGGGAGCTATAACGTATCTGCGTCATGTGGAATTGTTATAATCCATGCTCTTTTGGATAGGACATTAATACAAATAAATACAATGTTTTCCAAGGTTCACGTGTGTATATATTGTTGGTTTGTTGGTTTATTTCATGTTTTACGCCCACCTAAATTACAATCGTACGAGCTCTGCATGCAACGATAAGGCAGAAAAACAGAAAACTTTGAGCTGAGCTGTGGTTATCCCTGTATTGATGGGAGCCCTGTGTTTAATTTCTCTTCAACTGGGATCGCAGTTTGTGACAAAATAATACGTTGTTTCTTGACTTTCTTGCTTGTGTCGTCCACATGTAGAATGTATTGGTGGGGAAGTGGATTGCTAATTATTCAAGGGATGTAACTAATTTCACAACATAGGATTGACGTATACTGCACATGCCTATTTACTGTACTGTCAAACTGATTGTTTATGCAAAGAAAAGCATGGATCGGTTGTATTCAGTGGCTCTGGGTATCACACAAAGCTCCTTCTAAATTGAAGCAAAACAGAATATTGAATGCATTGTGACTAATTGTGTTTCATATAATATCTCACTTATCTCACAGGAAAGCTGTTCTCTATGTTTACCCCCCTTGTTTAACCCCCATAGATTATTGAATTTCCTCAACCATAGCACTACTAGCGTACACATGTGGTATACTGGTCTTTGCTCTCAATATGTGATTCATGTATGTTTCGAGATGGGCATAACTCCAGTATTGACTTGTCCTTGTTTCTGAGATTGCAGCCTGGGAAATGGACACTGATATTCCCAGAGGAGTCTCTCACTCATTTATGAAATCATAAATCTAGTGTTAAGTGGCTGTTATTTGAGCAATAAAGGTGCATTATCTTTTCTTTGATAAGTAAAGGGTCCTGTAAATAAAGAGGTGATAGCACTAATCTGTTGGATTCTCCATGCCTTGATTATCATTTGCCAAGTACTATGTGAGAGTAGGTAATCACTCCATAAAATCTGAATACAAACTTTTCATATCTTGTTTCATGGATCAACAGTTGAGTTTTGCATGCACTTTTTGAAACGTTCCAAGAAGATATAGTATCCTTGTGGACTGCAGGTTATGAAAATAATGTCGAAGTGTGTGCTTGGCTGAGCAAAAAAGCCTCACGCTAACGTCAAATATGAATTGCACGGGCGTGCTTTGTCCAGCACCGTGTCCGAAATGACGCTGTGCCTTTTGATGAAAATAGTTCCTCTGGGAGAAAAACAATTGGTCTCAGGTATTACGGATGTAAATTCTGTGGAAATACCCAAAACAGGTCTTACATACTTGATATGACACTATAGCGCCAATACGTGGTTTGGTTTATGGCTTTATAAAATCTTGAGCATAAGCGGTTTCTTATGGTTGAGCTGTTGCAGCTCTACAGTTTAAAGTAACGTCCTTTGTTCTGCAAATTAGACCTCATAATAATCTATCTCATCATATAATTTAGGGTGTGTGTGTGTGTGTGTGTGTGTGTGTGTGTGTGTGTGTGTGTGTGAGAGACCCACTGACCACAACAGCAGGCTACTAGCGGAAGGCCCCCCTTACACCCACCCATTCCCATACATAGTCAACTGCTGTCAGGACCCCCATAGGAGCTGCAGCGCTTACATTCCTGTCTGCTCTTCATCACCTCTTCATCATCCTCACCGCTTTTGCTCTTTCTGTTACTGTCTCATCCCTAAAGCAGATATTAGTCTCCTTAAAAGGTGGCTTTGTTTCTCTCTCTCTCTCTCTCTCTCTCTCTCCCTTCTCCTCCTTCTTTTACATTCCTCCCAACGGTCTCCTGCTCGTGCGCCGGCGCGGCACAAACCGAAAAAAGATAACGGCAGCTTTTAAAAGGGGTCACCACGGCGACGGCATAGTCCGGCCGTTTATAAATCGGGATTTAGACCAGAGCCTGTTCTGTCTGCATGTCTAGGCTGCTGTACGTGGCCAGGATCCACTGCAGAAGGCAAGGAAGGGGGGGGAAAGGCCCCTACCATGTGGCTGGAGGGCCAAGTCTGTGTCTTACAGTACTCTACTTCCGCCTTTTGCATGACCCCGGTCTGCCCCAACGCAAACCCACATGGGCCGGGACTGCATTTCTGATACACACGGGTTCACTTGAGGTGTCATGGAAGGCCCGGGTGAGATAAGGGCGGGGCAGGGTTTTAGAAAGCAGGGTGGAGTTGACCTAGATTCCTCCTGATGATTACCATGTGTAGCATTCAGCTGTGTAGATACCCCCATTGAGTAATGCCTATTTTTACCCCAAATAACAGATGTCTTCTTGACACCCTATACCATGCGTTGTTAATAGGGGGTGAATCCCTGTTACCAGAATTGTCTTCCAAATGAATACCATTTGAAATATTGTCTCTGGCATGTGTTACAATAGACAACGCATGACTAGATTAAGACTTACACTCTCCGATTACAGTGCTAACCACAAGGCCCTCTATCTCTGGACGACCTTCCACAGAAAAACATTCCTCTGAGCTTGTAAAGTAAACATACGGTACCGTATGTGGTTGTATATGGAACAGCGAGCAGGCTGTTGGGTCTTTGCGTCTTTGTTGTAATTTCCTTGTTGCCGGCTGTCGTATTTGTCTGTAAACAGTCTTATCGGCTCTGGGACTGGTGTACTAGCAACACCAATGTGTGTGTGTGTGTGTGCGTGTGACTTAATGAAAGGTCAGAGAAACTGGAGCCTTTCCAAAGTCAACAGCAATCATAACACATTGCCAACTGCCATTAGGTGTCGGTTGAATACAAAGAGGGTCATTGATGCCCTGCCCTTTTGCATGTGTAGTGTATTGTACTACAGGTGGGGATCTGCTATACCTGCAATAATACACAATAACACACACAATGCACAGAAATAGCTTTGGCTTTCTGTGCGGATGGTCAGTTATAGGAAGAAAGATGGAAACGCATGTTGAAAAGGTCTCAGGGTTATCTTACTCTGTGCTCTCTATTAGACATGTGACTGCTGACCTAATTTTAAGCTACGGATGAGGAATTGAAAACAATAACAGAAGCAAGGCTTGGATATTTTCCATGAGTGTAACTTACACACACACACACACGCACACACACGCACGCGCGCACACGCGCACGTACGTCCACACTGGCTTTATACGATAGAGGCATGTGTCTGGACAGCCCCGTATTGCCCCCGGGCCCCTGCTGGCTAACAAAAACAAACATTCCACACCATCCCTGCCCAGCTTCCCTATTAACACAGGCAGCCATTTGTTACTCGACTGTGAAGGCAGCACAGTGCCATTGCGTAAGACCTTCCCCTGTTGTTCATGCCTGCATCATTACCTGCCTGTCTGCCCTGAAAACCAGGTCACCGATATAAACGCACACAAAAGATGCTGAATAGAGGTTGCAATCAAGAGAATGCTGTTTTATACTGTTGTTGCTGTTGTGGAGGTATGGCTGAGAACCATGCAGAATTAGAGTTCCACGAGATAAAACGCATCAAAAGGAAATGAACTAAAACAGAACTTGTGAGGTTTCCCACGAGAAGCGCTGGAGTTTCAGTCTTGCTCAAAGCCATTTTTCACGTATAATTTCCGAGTATTTGACCTTCAGAGGGGAAGGGCTGGTTTGTGGCAGAGCTGTAAACATTAAAGATTGTGGCTTACTGGGCATTACCGGTAAATTCTCAATTATGATGTGTATCGGCCCCAACATCAATATTGAAATGAGACAATATAATGAAGCAATATTATTGCTCGATTGCTCTCGTCTCCTTTATCAGCAGCATGCTAAACACAAAGTTCACAACACATGCTGTTGTTCGGCAGAACAATTTGGTAAGGACGCAGGCCAATTGTCCGTGCAACATTCGTCATGCAGAGAAATAACCAAAGGTTTGTTTTTGCTGTACTTCAAACACAGCAACTGTTTGCATGTTATCATTTTGGGTTAGTGTTAGCATGTGTGGCTAATGTGGCCGGCGAGGGGGGTGGATGGCTCTGCTTGGGTAGGTCTCTACCAGCACGGCAACAGACAGATTTGGACACACCAATAAGCACAACTTGTGATATTTAGTGTGAAGTTTGCCTCTTACATCACTTTGTTTGTTGTTCGGAGGCGGAAGTTCAGCTGGGGCTGCGTGCGTGCGTGCGTGCGTGTTTGGGTGGTGCTGCGACATGGTGATTTATTGTTTCTGTTGGTTCTGAGTTTGACGGGCGGCAGGAAGCGAACCGCTGGGAGATATGACACAAGCAGCTCTTTGTTTTCTCTCCTAGGGTTGTTTCCCCAGTCGGCCTTCATCCCTGACGCCCTTCCCTGGCCTCTCTTCATGGTTCCTACTGAATGTTTCACAATGTAGCTGACTGTTAAGAATGCTGCTTCTCTGTCTTTGCGCGTCTGTCTCTCTACCTCCTCTTGAGTGTTTGTGTTCCCTTTGACCTACTTTCTAATACAGGCGGGGGTTACGTAATGCTGAGGGCTTGGCAGCGCACACAATAGCCCAGACCCTGCACTCCATTGCAGCACACTGCAGTGCAGGTCGGGGGAAAACGTCTTCAAACTTCTGTGTACCAGCCAACAGGACAGGTTCACAGGGGACAACTGCACTCATGAAAACAACGCCAAGCTAGCAAAATTAGCCCACCGGTTTAGGTTTTCTCGCACTGTTCCAGCTGGCAATGCTCCCTGGTGTTACACAACCACCTCTCAATAAACGCTGCATGGCTTTTACTAACTATTCTAGGAAGTTGACTGTCACATTCGAGCGCTGTAATGAGAGAAGAGTTATATTTGGTGCCTGTTTGTGTCACTTCTGTCAGCCACCGTTTGATTGGAGGGCATGTAGGCCATGGGTCAGTGAGGATGTGTGGGGGGGGGTCATGAGCCCAAAATGAATCTAGTGCCATGCCACTCCCTCTCTCAGCTCTCTCAGCCAGCCAGCCTGGACCAGTTTGGCTGTATACAAACATGGAAATAAAGTCTACATCTGATAGCCGCACACTTAGCCCTCATCTTTGGTTGCTGGAATTCTGGCCAAACTGAAATTGGAGCTAGAACTGGAATTGGTTTAGGAAAAGTGTTTTTTTTAACTGTTTGTTTCCAGGGCGATTCTTCATGTCTTCCGCGTCTCTTTTTTTTCTCCTTCCTCTTTCCCTCTTCCCCATACTCGATAAACGTGCGTGTACAACTGTAATCGCATAAAACAGCATAAATTAAAGCATGTTTGATAACAATAAAAAAAAACAGCAATAAAGACTTAAAGTCCCCTGTCATATATGATATAAGCTATTGGTGGAACTCCACCTCCAGGGAAAATTGGCTTTTACGGGTCATGACATGATAATTAGGCTATATCAACCGACATTAGGGCATGGATCAGTAATTGGATGGATCCGTAATTACTCTGTGTGTGTGTGTGTGTGTGTGTGTGTGTGTGTGTGTGTGTGTGTGTGTGTGCACACAGTATATACCTCTGGTTTGTTACACAGGTCCTATGAATTGAGGCTTACGGTCGTTGCTCGTCAATACCAACGAGGTGTTAAAACACAAAATCCATGTAGTCAGACGGTCACCGACTCGCCGGATGCCATGTAGACCAGTGTGCTCTGTGTTGTCACACCATAGAAGGCTGTTACACGGTCTATGATATGTTGTTCCACATAATGTAACATAGCATGCGGCGTTGTAAGAGCTGACCAGTGTCTTATGGCTTTTCTTCACACACGCATGCCAGGGACAAGTCTAGCCTGTTCTCCTTATTACCTGAGCTTGACCTGGCAGCGCTGACCCACGTGCTTTCTTGCACCCACACCAGAAAGGAGAGGCCTAATAGAGAGAGTGTCAGCGAGTTCCCCATATATATTACCGTCTGTCTCCTTCTCTCCATTTGTCATCCCCCATCCCGACATCCTCTTCGTCGTTCATCCATGTCAAAACTTTCCATCTAGTCCACATCTCCCTGGTCGGTCCGTTGGCTGCTCCACTGACCCTCTTCCCCGGGCTGTGAAGTAGAACCAGGTAACATGATAGGCCAGCAGAGTGACTCAGACCTCCCTCCATCCATCCATCATCATCCTCTCCTTTCCTCTCTTCCCTCTTTCCTTCCCGCTAACGATGACCTACTTTCCCCCTGACCTGTTAATACCGGCTGGTGAACGGCGGCCGGTTGAGTCACACCAGCCCCATAGCTGCCAGGGAGAGAGGAGAGTTAGACATGCAATGTCACCTTGCCTGGCTCATGGCTGCTGTAGAGACGGCACACCTGAACCCAACGGACGTAGCCGAAAGACGCCGCATGATGGGACACGGGGGGGGGGCTCTGTGTGTGCAGACCTGTGATTGTTTGCAGCGTGTGTGTGCGTTTGTTTACCTGTGTGTGAGCGGGAGCATTGTGAAGGCCATCGATACGTCAGCCTCAAAGAGTTGCTTTGTTTGCAGACTTCTATCAGGTTATTGCACCGGGAGGATAACAAGCCGTCCCCCATCCCCACTAAATCCATCTCCCCTGCTCCTCCCCATTGCCCTTTACCTTGTTATGAACCTGACCCCATTTGTAGAGACAGAGTGGAGAAGGATTATGAAGAGACAGCGTGCCCCATTTGCTGTTTAACTCCTGCTTTAGCCGGGGTGTGTCTGGTCCTATTGGGTAATACATGTCTATGTTTTACAACAATGATTGACACAGTGTGATTGGCTCTTACTTTGAAGCACGTACGCTTTTGGCAAAGGAAGAGATTACCGGAATCATAAATAAGATTGCATCAGACAGTTATAAAAGTAAAAGTAACTTTGGCCCAGAAAGAAGAAATAACGTTTGTGTTTTCATTTAATCTGGTTTATAGCATTTTTACACAATTGTTTCTCTTGCTTGGCATTGCAAAGGATATGGAATAATTGTCCCAGCGAGTCCAGACATGGTCTTTGGCAAGGGAACGTCTAACTCTCTACGCTGTATAAAATATGTTATGCAACCAGTCTGTGCCAGGAGGTTGCCAGGAGGTTGCTGGGACGATTGCGCAGGCAGCACCAGACAGAGGCTCAGACCGGCTCTGTCCTGGTTTTGTACTGTGGGGTCAGACACAGGAGCCACTCCCAGACCCAGATATATTTAGGTTAGCTAAACGTGGCTAGCTGTTTCCCTCCTCCGCTGTAATAAATGATTTGGGTTTCATAAGGGCATACAGTACATCTGTACAAGTGGTTATAATGTGAGGCACTCGCAAGGCACTCTGTGGTTCAGTGGGTCAGTGCGTATAGGCGTAGGCAACGGCATACCTGGTGCGCGAGAGCACGCCAACTTCGACGAGGGTTTCCAGACGAGTCCTGAGCAGAGGCAGGTTTCTGTTCATTCCCAGCTTGTTAAATCTACCCGGCCCCTTTCATCTCCCCATTGAGTCATGTGGCGGTGTGTTTCCAACCTCACTGAGGCATAAAACACCACTAGGTTAAACCCCGGATTTGCGAGTGAAGGAGTTTTAAAACCCACAAGACAGATGCATGCGTTGTGTGCTTTTAATTATGTGAGCTGTCCTATACTCATACGTGCAGGACCCACATTGGATGGCAAGCAGTAGAACTAGGCCAGTGTTACATCAGGCAATGTGTGTCAATGTGCTACTGCGATGCTCCTTCCACAGTAGATTAGCTGTCTGTGCCAGGAATGTAAGCCACCCATGTGGAGCACTGAACAAGGCTTACCCACACCTGCAGATGTGGGCTCTTGCATATATAGATACAGACTTTGCCATTTATTTTTTACGGCTTCTAACGCTCCAGTGGGTGTCTTGTAAAAAATAGAATTGGCTAAAATACGTTGTTATCTCCACAGTGTCTTTTATACACAAGTGCTCCTGGAACTGGTTAAGGCACAGTGTATTACACAAGGACACTACAACACTAGAATAGAGTTGAGCCTCCAGTTATAGAATAGCGGTTATATAGCTAATATGAGCCTACTTCTCAGCTAACAGGTATTGTAATACCATAGAAGAACTGTTCTGCTCATTCAAGTTTCAACACAGAATATGTAATACTGTACCCTTTTGTAATATAATGTTTTCTCCAATTGTTCCTTATTCTCATGAGTTGCTGATAGTGATTCATTCTGTGATTCATTCTGTGAATAATGTATTACTGGCTGGTAATAACGACTGGTTATGGCGTAATGTTTGTGGACCCACTTTTAAGAGCAGGCTGGTTGCCTGTATGTTCCACTCAACAGTTTAGATGAAAGACAAGTTACAGTGTAATTGGTTGTTAAGAGAGAAGTGTTTTGTTTCTAAGGAGGCAGAGGTAGATACCAACACAAGTATGTTGGTTACTTGAATTTGTATTTTTGGTATTGTTATTCTGACACTAGGTCATTCAGTTTATTTATATACAGTGATATACTTCTCTAATCTGGCAGGCACCGTATTTAAATGTGTTTCCTGCTACTTTTATAGGTGCCACTGTCAGTCATTTGTAATAAGGGAATGAAATGAAAAGCCACTGTAATATTTTCACAATATGTTGAGAAAGTCAACATTCTTTTTATTGTTTTGTTTGTTTTTCGATCTTGAAATGTACCGTCATCCACAACGAACATTAGTGTCTTTACAAACATAGTCAATGTCAAAAAGAAGGCATGGTGTTGACCGTAAACTCACCAAACAAACACCATCGATCTCTAAGCACCACACAACCCTTGCCTGTTTATCTTTTACTTTTTCATTAAACCGTCGGCAAAACCACAAACATTACTGAATAAAACACATTTAAAAGGGGATCATGGGTAGAGGAGCAAGGGGGCAAATACATGACACCACGGTCAATAGGATAAAGACTAGAGAAAACCATGAAAAACACCTTAGCAAAAAACAAGATAAAAAAGCAATGAAAACAACATTACAGTGTTGTCTGGGGGCAAGGGGGGACTTTACATTTATACAAGTGGCAAAAAGCCAGACATGGTACATAAACGTGTAGAAACTATAGGTTCCAGTGCAAGAAATGTAGAACTACCCAATCAGGACTGTTGTAAAAAATGGATATCCCAAAAAATAAAAATAAACTTCAGGCACATTGGAAAACCAGAAAAATCCTTGTCCTTAAAGATTGTCTTCATTATTTTAGCAATATTTAGTTTTATTTATTTTAATACTGCACAAACCATGTCTTCCGCCATAGCCAGAGTATTTTGAAGGTGTTTTAATAATGGCTTTGTGGTCCATCCACAGCCATATCACAGAAGCTCATTTCATATCAATGAATGTGACTGGACAAGACCCCTCGTTTATAGCTGTTGAGGCATCGGAGAGGAAACAATGGTATCTTCTTACTGCTTGGTGCTCAGTGCATCTTCGTGTCTACATAAATGTTACTGCTACCTTTGCCTTAAGGCATTGCTTACATAAAACCTGGCGGCTGCCTGTGTTTCATAACAACTTTACACAGTATTAGGCTATGTCCTGTGGGCTTTTATACAGTGATGGGCATAGGTGGGGAATAAATACATTGGGCAAGTGACTGGGAACAACAACATGATATGTTTGGTAAAGCTCAAATTAAGTGTAGGCTTTTTTTGCCTGCAGCTGGTGGATACGGAGTCCGATGGATGTATTAAAGGCTGTTTTGTTCACTTAAGTGTTCAGACATTTTTTAATGAGGTCTGTAATGCCTCAGGGTGCTTTCCATTCAGTGCTGTGGGCTCTGTAAACAGGGCATTAACAAATGAATAATGCTACATCTCCTCAGTCAGAGTTGAAGTGAGGTCTCATCAGCAACGTTACAACATAAGTTGTGGTTAACCATGGGATTGTCACTTTCCGTATTCTCAGTCATCATTCCAGATTTGTTGCCTCATTTTGTTTGAATTTTTTCCTTCTTCAAAATGTCTTTGTAAAATATATATTTATATAAGATAACTATGTTTATATATCACAAGTAATAT
>JAODVN010159352.1:0-14488 GCA_025434125.1 Chologaster cornuta
CACACACACACACACACACACACACACACACACACACACACACACACAAGCGTGCGCACGCTCCTTGACCGTAGAGTGAGCAGTCAGGCAGACAATGACTCGGGTTCCACCGAGTCTTTAACCAATATGATGTTGTCATGAGAAAACAGTGCTCAAGGATGGACCACTGCCATAATCCATGTTTACTTAACCACATTAAACGGAACAGGGCATCCAAAGCCATGTGACCACTCGGTGATGTACGTGTGGTGTGTTTCCATGCTTATTTATCGGCATAGGCCTTTGGGAAACCTGTCAAACAGGAAGCCTGTTAAAGTGATAGATCATGTTGGAGAGATACAGCCTATGGCAAGCTGTTTTGACATTTATTCTCCAAGACTTAAGTTACTAGTATGTATAGTTGATAGTGTCTATTATTTATATACTATTTGAAAAGTTACAAGTGTATAGTCGTTAGATACTTGTAATTGTATGAATCACGCTGTATCAATGCAAAGCCACTGAACGAGTGGGTGAACTTAAAGAAATGTATAGATTAAAACAACTAAAAGAAAGATTTTCCCTCTCAATACTCCACAGCTGGAGAAGGAAGCAGAAAATTGTTGTTTTATTGTGCTTTTCCTTAACGGTGCACAAATGAACAACAACAACAAAAACTGCCCCTTTCAACCAAATCCAATGTGGTTGGCATTTTGCCTCCTTGGCACGATGTTACATTGTGTGTGTGTGTTTGGCCGTCAGGTGTGTGTTTAAGCAGTTATATACCTGAGAGCCACAATGGCCTCTGAGGAAAGAGTGACAGGAGAAGCATAAGTTGGTGAGCAAAGGCATGCGGGTGCATTCTTGAGCCGGCCCGTTTCATTTGAAGTTGTCAACAACACATCCCACAGGCCTCAAGGCGGCTGTGTCGGGCGGTGGGAAGGGTTTGACAAGCCGTCCGCCACGGCACACATTCTCTACATGCGGTGGACCAAACTAAAATGAGCGCACACTCACATGTGCATATGTGACGGAGATCGTCCGTCCCCCTCGCAGAGAGCAGACGCTCCTACAAGGCAGGCTAAAACCCATGGGCCCTGGCCTGTGTCGCCAGAGCATCCTATGAGGTGTCGGAGAGTGAGGTTTAACACGGCACAGCTACCTGCTGGCCACCGTTACACATATATAGTTCACACGTAAGCACATCGGCAATATGGCGTATTCGCCAATTTGGAATATCTCATCAGGGTCCGCTAGCCTGTTTCCTGCGCTGAGACAAATACTGTGAACTGTGAACAGTATTTGACTCATAGTGGGGTAAGAGTATTCCGGTTTTCCATTTTCAAACGATTACTATTGTACACGGTAAGGTATACAAAATGTGTAAGAATGAATACTGACACATTGCAAAAACATGAGATCTGCAAAACAAAAATCTGCTGTCACGCACACAAAAACATAATATTGTTGTACTCTACACACAGATGATTCAGCTGTTGTCTAATACTCGAGTGTGACATCAAAATGCATACATGGTCTCATTATTATGTTACGGACAAATAAAAGCATTTCTATTTGGAGATAATTATACTGTACTATACATTTTACTACGTTGAGTCCATGATTGCAATGTGTAGGCAGATGTTAAAAGAACTATAAAACAAATTACACTTTTCTGGAACTGGTGTCTCTCTCTTAAATAACTGACAAAAGAGCAAAATTAGCAAGCAAATGATAAGTCAATACCAATGTCTCAACAGACAAATCCCTTTCAGCCGGGATATGTATAGCCATTGCTGGATATAGCTGCAATTACATTTGAGTTAACCTTTGATGCAAACATACACTTAAACCGTTAAGGCTAATGGATTGATAGAACCGTGATATGCTGCACATTAAGAGTCCTAATATAGGCGGTTACTGTAAGTGATTCCACCTTCAACCTTCAGAGTTAATGCCCCTGTAATATACACACACCTTTATGTATAAATACCATAGAACCATATAAATAACTGAAGTGTAATCGACGTGCAAGCACTATTCAGCGTGTCACGCACCTGTCAATCATACAACACACCTCATTTATGTGCTGGAAATTGTTTATGTATATCCTACTTTAAATCCTTTTGAGATTGAGAGAATGCATGGGTTTGTGATACCGCATTTCCATCCAAGACACACACATACACACATCCCCACAGAGGTTTAGTCACACGAATCGCCGTGACAACAGACTAGGGAAGGTATGAGGTATTTCTGGAAATCTGTCTGTTTTGTATTAGATTTTTATTTTATTTTTACAGTTCCTTTTTCAGACCAAGAAATCCCCACCACCCCCGCTGTGTGTGTGTGTGTGTGTGTGTGTGTGTGAGTGTGCGCATACAGGTAAAGCTAAGGAATATGTTTCTTCAAAAGCAGCCAACCACTCTCCACCAAACACAATCATGTGTGACTGGCAATCAATCTACTGTCACAGTGACCACAACATTATTTACTTGACTTACAGACTGACAGGCGGATTACCCGACCAGCTAACAGCAGGGAGAATGTATAGATGCTAATCAACGTTTCTCCACCTCAAAACACACACACAAACACACAGAGGAAAGCAAACCCATTACACAATAGGTTTATTTCAAGTGAATAACCAGAGCAGGCTGCTCTTAGTTTTTAGATACACAAGAATCCGTCAATGTAACCGTTGTAATGTTCTTACCTTTGCACACAAAGTACATAACTAACAGATTAGGTCGTATAATTACGCAATAGAGTAGCAGCAGAGTTGTTGTGAACGATATGGCCAAACTGAATTCACTACACACCACTCAAAACTGCCCTACAGTGCTTTGCAATGCGAGGTCATTGCTAGTGAAGAGAATCAATTATTTTTTTAACACATTTCTTCTAAAAACATTGACACTGCCCTTTTCCATTCCTTTTACTGTCATCTCAGAAGACACAAAAAAGCCTAATATTGTGGATTATAAGCAGTCGCTCGGATAATAAACCAGCCCTCCAAATACTGTACATCGTCTTTCCACCTAACATGTGAACAAAACAACACACCCATTCATAAACAGACACACATTATTGATTTATTTACATCATTTGCATCTCTCTCACTCTCTCTCCCAGGCTCTCGCAAATCAAACAAACAAATCCCCCAAATTTTTGTGAGAAGGCACGAAGATTGCAGCATGTGTGCCAGGGAGAAACCTCATTCCCGCGCTGCGTTGTGCATTTCACTGAAGCCACCCTTACCTTGCCCTGCCAACTTGATTCATTATACGCCTGTAACTGCATTAAGCGTACAAAACTGGACACTTGCTGGGGGGGGGGCACCCTATGGAATTTAAGGGGCAGGTTATTTTTGTTTTGTTCAAGTTCAACCCTTCTCCAGAAGGACTGACTCCACCTTTAAGACAGTGTGGTCAGGGGAGGCCTTTTCATGACAGAGGAGATCGATTGACCTGCCATTGACGCACACAGGCAACTTAGCCGTTTTGTTTTAAGGCCTTCGGAAGTACTTTTCAATTAACGCTAAAGCTCACGATGCTCCGAGAGACGTGAAACACACAGGAAACAGTATAAGAAACAACAGCACATAATTTCCACTGAAGTGCTACCTGACATTGGTGTGTGTGTGTGTGTGTACACACACCTGGTTGAGTGCATGTTGTTTAAATGGGAATAAAAGAGCAACGCGTCTACAGCGTCAACAGCCTTGAGCCAACGGGAGCGGTGCTTTGGGCGCGCGCACGTTATGTTTGTTTGTGTGTCTGTCTGTCTGTGTGTGTCTGAACCATTATCTCTTCTGTGGTGTGTTCCCCGGAATTCCTTGGCGGTGATGTGAGACAACTTTGTTCTCTGGCCAACCCATTGCAGACCAGGGCAGGGGGGATGGGGCGGGTCCGCCAGCTGTCAATCATCCCCTCCCTAGTACTGTGGTTGCTCCTGACAACGTCAAAAGGAGCAGCTATTATATTTCGCTCTCTCTGGTTCGTACAGTAAAACACTGACCTGTCAGTCTGTCTCCTGATACACACAGACATCATAGAATATTAAATTAATTTCTGTGGATTTATTAACTGCACTTTTTATGGTTTGCATTTGGAAATGTGAACGTTTATATTTGCGTACAGTCTGGGTAATGAAGTAACCGATTACATGTAATCGGTTACTTAAACAAAAACACTAACTTTATTCCATTACAGTTACCAGCTGAAATTGTGGAATTCGTTTACAGATATCTACAAATAATGTGATAGGAATACTTTCAAATGTATAAGGGAAGTTAACTGAAGAAAAATGCATAAAACAATCATCTGTTCTCTTATTTTCCTTTTATTAACGTCAATAAATAATTTAAATCATGTCCTACTTTGGTCTGATCCCCTGAGCCACATAAACGCTCCCAAAAATAGAAAGATCTGGCGTGGCAACAAAGTAAATAGCTTTGGATGGCATTTATAAAGAATGAAAGAACAATGTTTAGGCGTGAAGTAATCTGAAAGTAATAAAAATCAGATTATGTTACTAAACGTAGGTAATCCAAAAATCACATTACGGATTATGATTGTAGTCTGGTAACTAGTAACTGTAGCGGATTACATTTAAACAGTAACCTGCCCAGGCCTTCGTACAGTGTGGCCGGCATCAGTGTTACTGTGGCCCGGGGGGTTGTGGGGAATATGACACCTGCAGTTTCTGGTTTAGTGAGAAGTGGGCTCTGTGGCATCAATAATACATGACAGACCTCCCTGCCCTTGCCTTTGCAGAGAACGACTCGGTTTCAGTACAGTTTCACACGTTGGACTTTGCACTGTCATTGTGTAGAGTGACTGGAAATTGTACGGTGGCATCACGATTGCACACAAAAGCACAGAGGAAGAAACACACGCGCGCACGCACGTGCGCAAACACAGACTGACTGGACAAGGCGTATCCTCTTAATGGACGTATAGTCAAGAAAGTAATTCACACGCAAATGCGTTACTGTGTCGTCAGCACAGCATTTTATTTATAGGCTAGCGAAATAGACTAATAAGAGCCTGCATGTGACGGTGGCACGAGAAGATGTTTGAAATTGGAATACAAGTAGATTGGAAGGGCTAGCAAACCAAAACATGGACACGGTAATTGGGAAGGAAGGTGGTCAGAAGAAGAAAAATAAAAAATAAAAAGAGTGAGGTGTCAAACTAGAGCACATTCGCACAATATATGATGACTTAAATAATTTATTAAAAAAGACAGAAAATAAATTAGCCCCAAACACTTTAAATATAAGGGAAAAAAATGGGGTGAGAGGCTTCGCATGCGATGGAGTAAGACTGATAGAGTAATAACAGAAAATGGGATTAATGGCATTTTAGGACAGTCCAAACTGATAAAGTAGAAAGAGACAAAAATATTGATGATGGCAGCATGAAACCTGGCTACAACTATCATCCCCAGGAGCTCACTTCCATCATAAGCAGATAATCCCCAAGGGGGTCGGAGTGTTTTTGTTAATATTGTTTTATTAAGTTCGCAAAAACATTGAAAACATTCATTCATTAATTTCATGTTCTTAGAACAGAATGCATGTTATTAGAACATTATTTCTATATGGGACGTTTTACAAGACACAACCACTCCTGCTGAGGGTCACGATAGAGTCAAAGTTTTAAATGCACTGGCTTGAGCAGCAGGTATACCTATAAAATAACCACACAATACACACACGCACGCACACACCATGTCCAGAAACCCTCCCCTGTCCACAGGACAAGGATGAAAACATCGTGCTCCTCCTCATTCAGCACTCCCCTGAGAAGAGAGAAATTCTGCACCTCCCAAACACAGAGAGCCAATGAAAACTATTTAATTCCTTCTCCTCCCCTATCTATCCCTCCATCTTCCACACAGCATCTGTTCATTGAATCTTCTTGTATTTCACACACACACACAGAAGAAAACATTTGGCATCATAACCTTTGATTTGCTTTCATCTACCATCCTCTCTCTCCCACCTCTCCAAGCCTGATTTTATCCCAGAGATCTTCCACAAATCCAGACAGTATTATTAGCTTTGGAACAATACCGGTGCTACAACAAACAGTCATGTCGGCACACACACAGGCTAACGTCGGCTAAATAGCGCGCAGATGTGTTGAAACATTACAGCACCTTTTAATTGCTGCCTACCTACGCCATTAACACCGACTCAGCCCCAGGGGACAGAAGGCCGGCTTCAAGAGCCGGCCATTACTGCCATTAGTTTTGATACAGCCTCATTTTTACAGCCTTGCTGGGACCGTGCTCTCCTGCACTCACTTGTCACGCGGGTTAGCGCTTAAGCCAACACACGCACCCGGCCTGCGTGTATAAACACAGTCTGTACTGGCTAGCAGCCTTAGGAGGAACAGGAGGAGGTGAATGGAGAGTTGACAGCTCCCAGAGGAGGGAGAATACTCAGATCAGAGTGGAACAAAATAGAAGAATGATTTTTGTTTCATTGTGCGTGTGTGTGCGCTCATTAGTGTATTTGTGTGTTGTGTGTTGAATACATGTGCCAAATATCCGTGTGTGTGTGTGTGTGTGTGTGTGTGCGCGCGCATGCACTCTGTCACTACAGACCATGTCAGCCATGAAGATGTAACAGAATGTGTATGCATGTGCCAAACAGATAGAGGCAGCAGTGTTTGTGTAAGAAAAGAGAGAATGTGTGTGTACGCGTGTGTATAAGTGTGTGCGTGCGCTGAACTCGTGTATATATGTGTGTTTGCGCGCGCACGTGCAGGGGAACAAGGGTCTCCATGATTAGCTCCTCTTAATTAGCATACGCGCCAAATGTTTATGTAGCCTAGCCTAATAGCCTAACCTGTCTGACAGCGAGATATGGTTAACATTTAGAGGGAGGGCAAATGGGACATTGTGCCAAACAGGACAAGCTAACCGATATAGAACACCGTAGAGTGAAACAAATTGACAGAATAAAATTGGTTTTGTTTTTTTGTCACTTTAGTCCTATATCAACTTTAGGCTTGTCTTTGCAGACAATGGTCGTACAACAAGGTTGACTCCCTTAAACTCTCCTAAACCACTTTGCTTAATCTGCCTAGCCTCTCACACACACACAAAAAAAGGTTAAAGTAGCACAACTGTAAAGGAGTGTTACTTATGCATAGACAGACCAGAGAAGCTTGAGGAAATGAACGAGGATTCAAAAAAAACTGAAAGAAACAGGGGAGGCACGCTGCTGACATTTGGCATTGATTTTGTTGTTTTATAGGCACTCCCCAGTTCAGCCCTTATTGGACAACTGCAGGGAGAGACCACTTGCTCCTGGCGGGGGGGGAAGGGGTACCTGGCTTTGATGTTTCCCCTTTTGTGGGTAGAAAACCCACAGATGTAATGTCAGTAAGGTGAGGCAACACTAATTGGTTCAGAAAGAAAAATACAGACAATGGGGGGGGGGGGTCATATCTTATTGGAAAAAAGGGAGGGACTTTGTGGGAACTATTTATGGTGTCTGTGTGGGTTGAAGGGACCATTGAGGACTGTTACTGGAGCAACATGACTGACAGCAATCCTGTTGTTCAACATTTCAATCTATGATTTTTGTAGCTTGCAGTATCACGATGAACCCTGACCCTGGCGCGCACGCACACGGAGTTTAATATATAGGACACCATGCATAGGTGCCACCATGAGCTCTAGAATCCATCCAGACAGAAGCTGTACTAGATAAATCAAAACCCTAATGGTAATCTGATTGTCAGGCAATTTCTAATTCCCAGATTTAAGGGTGGGGATTAAAGATTACAGTGTTTCCAGCATATTTGATGGCACTCTCTAATCCAAGAAGTCATTTCACTAGGCTGTGCTTTCATAACCAATAATATTATATATAAAATAGGAAAACAGACAGTAGTAAATATTCTGGTTTATGTAGCCAACTTTAAAGATTGTGTAAAGCAGACATACACATGTGTTTTGAGTTTGTCACACCACAGAAAAAGGTAATTAACCACCCTGCCAAATTTGAATTAATAAAAAAATGTATAAACAATTTATAAAAAAAACGTTTTCTAAGAGTGAAAATATAACCATCATTAGCTATCTTCTCAAGCGCTGGGGTGTGTCAGCAGAAGGCGCTGTAACCACACCCATTATATAGTTCTATGCACCCATTAAAAATAGATGTACAGTATACTGGTAAAAAGGATTGGACTGGTTATAATATATGGTTGTCTGACTCGTGGACAGGGCATCTGGTAAGGATGTCTCCTGGGCGCCTCCCTTGGGAGGTGTTCCAGGCACGTCCAGCTGGTAGGAGGCCTCGAGGAAGACCCAGGACTAGGTGGAGAGATTATATCTCCACACTGGCCTGGGCACGCCTCGGGATCCCTCAGTCAGAGCTTTCCAATGTGGCTCGGGAAAGGGAGGTTTGAAGTCTCCTGCTGGAGCTGCTGCGCCCGCGACCCGACTCTGGATAAGCAGATGAAGATGGATGGAAGATGGATGTTCTCGTGGTAATCTCTTAGCAGATTACTTTATGGCATTACACCTGCAGATGTCGTGAAATGCAGTTCTTAGTTAAACTAGACTACAGCCAGACTACTACAGCTTGTTGGATTTAATTTTTTTGTTTGTATATGTGGTTTCTATTTTCTTTTGGAAAGAGGATTGGACTACATGAAGACAGTTTATTTGGATGCTGATTTGAACAGGAGAATACCAGAGTTGACCCAGGTAGCGTCACGAGACCACCCTGATCTTGCAAGCTTCTGTTTAATTTTGCCGTGAGAATCGGTCTGGAAAGCCTCGGAATCATCTTGAATGTATCGATGTATGTAGCAACTGAACTTTTTAATCAGCGTTGTTTTATAGCTATACAGGCGTTGTTTTCCAATCAGCGTTGTGTTTCTAGCTATACGGGCGTGGTTTTCCAATCAGTGTCGTGTTTATAGCTATACGGGCCTGGTTTTCCAATCAGTGTCGTGTTTATAGCTATACAGGCGTGGTTTTCCAATCAGTGACGTGTTTATAGCTATACGGGCGTGGTTTAGGTGTGTCGACAGCCAAAACGACCGTAATGTACCAGCCATTCACAAACAGTCTCGATGTATAGCTCCCCAGATGGACAACAATTCCTCTGGCATGTCAGGTTATGACCCAGGAGGAACTACACAAAACCATAAAACGCACAAGAAAGTGCTTACACAGCCAATGGCCCTTGGCGACTGGTTCGCTGTGGATGCTAGCTACTGTAGCAGTTTCCTTGCACTGTAGCCGATCTAGATGACAGGCTCAGCGACTGTGACAACACAAGCTATGTTCTGGAGAGCAAAGATGGCTGCTGTTCAAAAAAGGATGCATGAGAAAGAACAAGTCACCAGAATGTAGCCAAGGAATTTTCCAAGATTTCTCCCCAAACTAGAGCGGTCCGTCACCATAGCTGCCATGGAGGTTTGTGGGTGACGTTCGTGGAAGAAATTCTTGGCACATATATAAACACATAGAAGCTTCTATCTTTTGTGGCCGCAATCTCGAAAAATTACGGAAAACTGTGTTTGCGAACCTTGGCCATTGTTTGCCAATTTGAACGCACCTCTTCGGCCCGAGGCAACGCCGCTAGGCAGTCGGCCCAGTGAGACACTACACCCTTCTGTCATGCATCTGCCAAGTTAACCACTCAATGCCAGCCTCGACTGCCAGGGCAGTCTTCTGTTAAACTAATGCAGAACAGAAATTACAGCTTACTATGCTATGAAAATAACAGTAAAAATCCATCATTATGTGTACAATAAATTCACATTTTAGCTACCTTTGCTGAAAAAACATCCACAACACCAGACCATGAACTCATAACAAAACTATTTGCCCAAAGTTCCTCCGGTGTAGAATCTAGAGCGGGATTCCCCAATTCTGGTCCTGGTGGGCCGCTGCCCTCAATGTTATAGATGTCTCCCTGCTCCAACACACCTGATTCACATGAATCGGTCGTTATAAAAAGCTATTAATTTGAATCACCTGTGAAGGAGCAAAGAGACATTTGAAACATGCAGGGCAGTGGCTCTCCAGGACCAGGATTGGGGACCACTGATCGCTAGAGTGTCTATGTGTTTTACATATTTCTAAATTACACACATATACACACACACACACACAAACTGCCCACAAAGCACTTCCTGGAACTATTTTGCCATATATTTAGCCTCTCAATGAACCATGTTACTGTTAAAAATGTTGAACTGTGTAACTGATTTATCCCAAGCCCCACCCCTTTTTCATGTAAATAGTAAATGGCGTATTTATATAGCGCTTTTTCTGTATTTTTGCCTGACATTCACCCAGTCACACACACACACACACATTCATACACCGATGGTGATTGCTGCCATGCAAGGATGCTTACAGGTAAGTCAACAGGACCATCCTGTCCCCTAAAGAAAGTGGACATTTAAAAAAGGAGCCTTAGATTTTATTATCAGGTTTCCTCTATGAGGGGTGAATACGATGTTGTCTGGCATAGCAGCTGATGTTTACAGCCGTCCTATTCACCTGTTGCGTTCCCACCTGCTGCTTCCGTGTCTGGAAGCGGGGCTATGCCCTGTCTGTCTGTGTCTGCGCCCTCTGACTCGATGCATGGCTCAGCGAAGTCGACCCTGGGCAGCAGAGCAACGGGAAACGCTGTTGGTGGTCTCAGAAGGTTGGACCTTCTGCCTGACATCAAGGAGGCACTGCTTCCAGGTCTCTGCAACAACCACAGCAGAAGTGACAACGTCTCATACTACTACTGCTGTTGATGTTGATGTGTTATTGTATCCTACATGTTTGCAATGAAGTTTAATTGTATATATATATATAATGTTTCTGTATGTTGTCTAATAGCTTTGTATTAATGTGTTGTGTTGTGGTATTGTGCAGTTGTGGCACTAAACCCATAACCCACACACGCACACATTCACAATAGTTGCTACACATCTACGCACATTGGTGAATGCAAGCAGCAGTCTTCCGGTACCATCCATCGCATTAACAAAGTCTCTGTTGAACTTCATCCGTGCCTAACAGCAAACAAAAGCTATTCAGAGACACGAGTAGCATTATCAGGCGACTGTGATGAGCACACCCGAGCAGAATGACCACCTTTCTGTTTTTAAATGACAGTATGCCAATTCCCTGGAAGGTGAGGAAGACGTTGAGCTTGGAGGCCAGCGCTCTGAGGAGCAGCAGCAGACAGTCTCTGACACATCCCTCCACCACGTCACGCGCATAAGGACCCTCCTGCGAAATGGCTGTGTAGTTCAGCTGCACCACTGGGATGTTGGTTGCTGTTGCCGGGGGAACAAATATTCCTCATGCAGGGCAAGCACAACAGTGGTGATGAAAATTATGTCTGTCTATTTTAAACAATCAACACTTTTTTATTTTTTTTATTTTTTTTGGGGGGGGTGGGGGTTGAAGATGGTTGATTATTATAATTTTATAATATATAATTATATAATTTCTCTTAACAAATGTTAAATATATTTTACAGTGCTCACCTGCAGCCAGCGGTCTGACCTGCACAATGCCCTGGGAACAAGTCAGTTTCTCTGCCAGGAGAAAGACAGGTCGCTGTATCACGACCCACTTGTTTCCTATGCCCAGTTTCTGCTGAGAGAAAGTGAAGGTACCCAGCCCTGCCATATGGACACCCTTAGATTGGATCCATAAAGTAAGAAATTATCAGAAAAAGTTCATAAAATTTTGGTGATAATAAAATATATTTTTTAAGATGTTAATGCATTCATATTCACCTTCTTTAAGGACAGCTGATGTTCAATATAAGATGCCACATAAGCCCAAATGTTGTTGACATCTATAAAATAAGAATCACACAAAAGAACGCTGTGAATAGCATATGCGGACTATATGGTTTATTGACCGTAAAGCGTAGCAATATGATGCATGACAACTCAAAAATAAAACACAAACGCAGAGACCGTCGTCGGAGAGCCGGGAGAGCGTCGGGAATGCGTTCCGTTCCGCCTGTGACGCAGACAGTAGTAGATCAAGCATCTTGAAAATACGTAAAATACGTTTTTAAGTTATTTCAAAGTGAAACCGGTCAGTGCAGCAGCCAAACCAGTTGCCTGTCTGATGATGCTTCATTAAACTGACATCAACCCATGGTTGCTATTAGCAATGCTGTCAGCCACACGTCAGCAAAAACAATCACGGAGAAAACATACAGTAGGATAGGCTACATTTGAACGACGATATAATTGCAGGCTATAGTAAATACACTGAAAAGCAATGGTACAACACAATTAGCCTACGATGATTTATGCATTTTCCCATGTTTTATTGTTTCAGCTTTTAAAGACCACACAAATTATAGCATAGACATAAACAACTTCAACGTTTGTCCATCCACCATATATTACTTTCCCAATCATTCTATTGTTTTGTTAGCCAATTTAGCATTAACATATATTTTTTATTATATGTAAAGTATGTCGGCTACATAAAACAGACAAATAAACAGTTTTGCCTTAGCTCATAGTCTATCAGAAGAGGGCACTGCTGTACATGAATTTGTTCTTTTTGTATTAGGCTACTGTGCAGGCTATTTACAAAGGCAGACTACTGTTTTTTTTATTATTTTTGTTGTCTAGTTACTTAAAGTAGCCACATAACATCAAAGTATTTTAATATAATTGGGTCTAGGTCTACAATAACTATAAATATCCGTATCCTTATTTCTGTATAAATAACTGCAGGCTATTGTCTATTAATTCATTAATTGCGATACAAGTTTCGTTTTGACAATTTGTGGAAATGTAGCCTAAATGAAACCACATGAAAAATACATTTGGCTAAATCCGGTTAAGTGCTTATAACAGCAACTCCAAAAGTGAAAGAGTAACTGTTAGATAAAGGAGGCGGTAAAATGACTGAGTGTTAAAAAATTGCGATCAGTTCTTGAGGTGGTCTGCTTGGGGAAGGATGAAGTTGCAAATACTGTTGACTGTGATGTCTCTCCTGTCTACATTATTTAACGGTAGGAACATGCGAATGTTTTATCAGGCTAGTAGTTCAATTCCAAATGGCAACATTTAACAAATGGAAATTAATATATGTCATAAACATGACTATAGTTGAAACAAATTGTAAAATTGTGTAGGCCTAAGGGTTATGTAACTGGATATACCCAAGTTCTTTCAACGAATGATTATGTGCTAAGAGAAACCACAAACTGAATCTACAGTTTCTCTTTTACAGTAAATCTTTATTAAAGATAGTAGGCTATAATACATATATTTTGTTACTGAAATCCTTTACAGATGTGTGTTCTAGACCCGAAGTCTCAAATGTGTTTGCCATTGAAGGGGAGATAATGGTACTGAAATGCCTGAGTTATGATGATTATGATCACAGTGCATACTGGACTTACCACAATATCTATCTGGATCAGACCAACCGATCTTTTGTTGCAGAGAGCCACATGATTGTGTTGAAAAACAATAGAAACTTCGCCATTATGAAAGTTTCCATTGGCCATCAAGGGAATTACTCTGCCTGTTATCTGGGGTATGAGCTGTTTCTTTCACAGTGAAGAAATGAAACTAAAAGAATATTCATTTGACGAAGATTAGCTGGTTTTCTGGCTTTTCCACTTAATTTAGTTATATACATGTGAAATAGTTGTGTAGCTCATGAATGGATGTTTCACAACAGGATATTAACTATTACACTGGTTTCTCTTTATTTTGGTAATCTGGTCCTATAAACATATATAATTCTTCTTTCAGTTTAAAGAGATATTATCTGAATGATTAGAAAACGTTTTTACCTTAATGATCTTATCTTTTGTTCAATAGGAATATTCACAGGTGTTCCTGGTTTAAGTTGACAGTATACCCAAGAGTGTCTTATGCCAGCCATTACCCCAATACCATCCAATACAGTAATACATGCTCTCAAGGAGAATCCTGCAATTTACCATGCCCTGCTGTGTTAAGGCCCTTTAACATTACCCCCACCAACACTTTATGGCAAAAGGTACTGTTATTTCCACTAGTATATATATTATTATATTGTATTAATATTATATATTTTCACAGATTTCAACAATCATGTATTTTCTCACAGGAAAATGCCTCACTGCCAAATCCATTTAATGGTTATTTTAATAGCGTGAATGTGGAAGACAGTGGATGGTACAACTGCATCCAGTCCTACACGTATCTCGGCCAGCTGTATAACAATACCCGAATAATATATCTGGATGTCAGTGACAGTAAGGCATTCTGTTGTTATTGAACATCCTGACAGACAGCCACCAAGGGGTTTACTAGAATCTAAGTTTTATTTGGTACAAAATTAAAAAGAAACCAAATGTTTTCATTATGTTATACAGAATCTGAAGAGAGTCCAATGATAATTTCACCTCCAGAAGGGAAGGTATTTCATGTAGATTTAGGTATGTTAATCCCCATATGAATCAGTTTTGATATTCGTGAAAAGAATATTT
>JAODVN010159458.1:0-14486 GCA_025434125.1 Chologaster cornuta
ACTTTAGTATTTAGGCTAACCTTGGCAACATGGTGGCCAAGTGGACAGTACTGTGGCCTCACAGCAAGAAGGTCCCAGGTTTGAACCCTGATCATCCTGGCCTTTCTGTGTGGAGTTTGCATGTTTTTCCCGTGTCTGTGTGGAGTTTGTATGTTCTCCCCGTGTCTGTGTGGAGTTTGTATGGGGTCTTTGTGGATTTCCTCCGAGTGCTCCAGTTTTCCCCACATCCAAAGGTCAGGTTCACTCTCTCCTGTCAGTACCAGTGACCATTGACACTGGCATATATCTGTTGAGGTGGTCCCCGGGCGCTGCACAGCAGCTGCCCACTGCTCCCTTGAGGGATGGCTTGAATGCAGAGGATGACTTCCACTACATTTATTTGACAATAAAGCACCTTCACCTATTTCGAGGCTCATTTCTGTGGAAAAAAAAGCTGTCCATTAGAGTAGACAGAGATGGCTCTGAGTAAGGGCCAGGAATATACTCATGTGTGCTAGCGTTTCTGATAGCCTGACTCACAGATAACTTTTGGCCTCTCGGCACATCCCAAGAGTAGCCAGCAAGCTATTCAATGTCTGAACACCCAACTCATATTCCAGTTCCAATTAGCTACATTATAATTCTGAGAGAAGGCCACGATAAAGCCACGAGAAAGCGAGCCAAGGGATAAACAATACAGGGTGACATCTAATGTGTTAAAGCAATATTGTTGTGTCTGTGTTCACATTTATGGTAATCACTCACTTAAATGGATACTCCTTGATTTAGGGCTGGAATTGCCCTTGTGATTAAAACCAGCAAAACCAGTTTTGGTTTAAAAAGAGTGGCAATGAAAGGGGGCTAAGATATTTGGGCACCAAATCACAGAATTTACCTTTAATACCTTGAACAATCTCATGCTCACAGGTTGTGCTGTAGGCAATGCACCCATGAATTTAGGCACCTGCTAAAAGCTTACCAAATCACTGTCTTGTTTATTGTGCATCTCTGTATTTTGAAGTACTGGTTAATAATGTACAATGAAAGTAAAATGCCAATCCAGCAACCTTCTTAACAGACAGCTTTGACCCAAAGCAGACACTCAGTCTGGCTGCTGCCACAATCTATCCATCAATGCTGGTCTATTCAAGAGAGCAAAATAGGATCAATACAGTGGAGGGCATACTAACATCTGTGACAATGTCGGAATATGAAAGGATGGCATGAGTGATTAGTCTTTGTTCTACGTAGTATACTTTAAAATGGCCGTGAATTGATTTCTCCCCTTCGAAGCTACAGTAACAACAATATTCATAATTTGCAGCCTTCAATGTGGCTTAAAGAGAGAATGCAGAATGAGTTTTGTAATTGTATTCCATGGATCAATGCATTTAAAGGCAATTGTATCCTCTTGCCCCCCCCCACCCCCCCCATTCCCAAAGCCCACACCAGCTGTTGTTCTATCGACCTCCACCTTCTAGTTATTCTGTACTTCTGTATTGTCCTTCTTTACTGACTTTACTGGATATAAAAGAGACCTGTTCTATAACATAGTGTGTTTCTACCGTCATGAGTGTTATTTGGGGAACCTCTCCAACAAATCTAGCATTATATTTAATTTACATGCTGAATGCAGAATACAGTCGCTGCCTGCTACTAAATACGTTTAACACAAAAGTGTATTTCACAAACATATTCTTTTACTAAGAGGCTTGGTTTGGCAAAGTAAGAAGAGATCCTAACAGGATCTGGTTGGATTGATTTTCCAAATAGGGCCACAAGTGTAAAAGGAGTCGTGGCAGTTGAAACCGGAGAAGAAGGGGTCATTTATGGATTAATGATGTCTACCAAATCAAACGCCACAGCTGTTCCTATATAAATTATGGATATTGGAATACATTTGACTATCTGGAAAGTATACTTTCATTGTTAGGGGTCATTTGAAAGTCACCACCGCTTTGTTGCTCATGGTGGACGTACACGTAACCCAGCAGAGCAAGCAGACCCTTTTGTGGACTTGGGTTGGTTTCCAGCAAGGTAAACAGAACCGTGCGTTTCACCCTGAATCTCAGCTTCAGCTATCTGTTGATGTTTGAGACACAAGTGGGCACAGACGTGTGGCGAGGGGACGGAACAGTGTGAGCCTATGAAAGCTGAATGGTGGAGGAGGGCAGAGTTATGCGGGGCACGCGCTTTAAACCAAAACAACGTCATTTTTGTAACACTGCTTTCAACCACAAGGGTCATTCCAGACACTCATCAAGCTCCAGGAGTGTGTCTGATGAGAAAAAAAGTAACTAAGTGATAAAGACCAGTGTGTGCATCTTAGAACACTAGCAAGAAGCACATTGCTATGGTCTATTATCACACGTCTTTATTCCAGCCTGATGATTAAGGCCCATGCCTGACATTGCACAGCTTGTCAGCATGCATTTGGTTTACAAGTTACAAGCACTGGCAGCGCACAGAGGTCAACAAAGAGACTGGATTTGTTTATTTAGCCACACTGCCTTTGCAGTGGCATGTGTGTCATGTGGCAGCAAAGCATTCTACTGCTGTTATGCACAAGCCTATCAGATTGGAGTACAGTCATTCTGGCCTTGCGATCCCTCTCTCCCCCCATCAGGTTTGTTATGTATATGCATAGCTACCGAGTGCTACTGCACATCATAGCTAATGCGCTGTCAGCGGCTCCGCAATAAGCACCGGTTTGATGAGGAGAGGGTGTGTTGTTGCCGCGGGATCAGTGGGGCTACTGGCAAGTCACCGTTGCAGGGTTGGCCACGTTTCACTCTGAGTGCTGCCCACATCTCTACAGTGAGTCAGTGAGCACGACATAAGGCCAGTGGTAGCGGGTGCCATCTGTAATGTGATGTGATGGTAGTCTCCATAGAAGTTGATTATATGTTGGTTGGGCTAAAACAGCGGCACAGCCCGCGCTGACCTCCACTGCTGGCCCCGCTCTACACAAGCATGTCGATCTGCTACAGTATGTGCACATTGCACCTCATAACAACAGAAGGAACTGACCTGAGGGTCATGAGCTCAGACTCTGGGCCTGGCCTTTTCACAGCGTTATGTCGCCTCTCCCCTGCACGGGCGCGGCCCCTTGTATGCCACTGTGCTCAGCTACCATGTGTTGACGATGACTGGGCTCAGCGGCACGCGGGCAGGGAACACGGAGAAGTGTGGCGGACGGGGCTGTTCAGAAGAAGGACCGAGGTAGAGGTAGTTCGCCCTGCCTCCTCCAGGGGGCTAGGCGAGGGTCCTGCAGCTGGAGCCAGACTGTTAATGGAGGCACCGGATGGTCTGGAGACACAAGGAGGAGCCCAGTGCTTGGAATGTAAACTAGCACATACACAGTAGAGCACGCACACACACACACACACACACACACACACACACACACACACACACGTGTAGTGCAATATCAACTTTGTCTGCCAGCTGATGAATATCTGTATGTCTTGTAGTGAAATCACAACACAGACCTCTTTTTGGCCTTGAGACGTGATAACATGAAAGAAGATTCCATCTATGGATATGTGTGCTTGTATGAGAGGACATTGAGGACTTTTTGCCTGTAGCTTTCACTGAAAACAGCTGTATCAAGACTGAAGACTTAATATATAAATATGCGGTTGCTTGGGCTGAACTTAATGTCACATTTCCTTTTTGGATGGCTGTTTACTAGCTAGCGTAGGCCAGCCCGTATGCGAACAAGGCAACAGATTTTCAGAGCAGGCTTTGAGAAAGTTCATTGCCACGATTTAAGAACCGTCTGACTCGCACAGCACAGTGACTAACAAACGATATAGTGCTCAATCGCATGTCATTGTGATGAATGCTGCAATACACACAAGTCTGTGGCTCGTGGTTTGTTTGTGTGGCTATCTCGGTGACAGTTGCTAGCCAGGGGAGATGGATGATTAGTGAGCAGGGAGGGGAGGGGCCTAACCCTCCCCCTCTCATCTCATTGGTGATTTAGACCAGAATGTGGCCCTGGCATCACAACTTTAGGGGGCCTGAACAATCTGCCTTTGTCCAGCGCCGGGCACAAGCACCCCTTGTTACTGCCTGACTGATCCCTTCACCCTCATAGCTGGACCGGCACAAGTGTTGAGCAGGCTTATTCTTAATGGAGCAGCTCAGCTCCAGCCCATGCTGACTTCATTAAAAGGCGCGTGACGTTGCCAGACAGGGCGGCTTCTACACATCGACTCTGATGTCGCTCCACGAGGCCATGCCTCTCATGTGATGCAGCTGAGATGATCTCACGGTGACTGCTTTGAAAGTGACCGGATTTTATTTAACCGGATGTTTAGACTCAGGTGTTCCTGTCCCCTAGTGTTGCTTACAGTCATGCCACCTGAAGTACATTTAGCTTCTTTTGCCTCTGTTGATGAAATGAACGTGCTATACTGCATTTTCATGCTGATGGGTAGCGTGAATAGACACATGTCTATGTATGCTCCATAGGTGTGTGAGCAGTACAACATGCCCAGTAGCCAATGAACACTACTCAATACATTTCCCTCTCCCTCTCTCTCTCTCCCTCTCCCTCTCTAGACGTCCCAATGTCCGGTATGTTCAGGAAGCCCATGAACGATGACGGTGACCTGTACACCTCCCTGCTGTCCAATCAGAGCTTCACGTCCAGCCACGAGGCCTCGTACCTCTCGGGTGAGCCGAAGCGGGCTCCCCCGCCCTCTTCCCAGGACCTGTTCTCCTCCCACGACTCCTACGACATCTTCTCCTCCCAGGCCAAGATGGCGTCCGACCGGGCAACCGACGACGACGACGACGACGGCGATGACGACATGCCCAGGTCTCTGCTGGGCTCGGAGAAGACGGAAGCCTACAACTACATGGACATCAGCCACGGGGACGACCTCCACAGTCAGCACAAAGGGCCTTTGCACAGCCTGGTGGACACAGCCTCCTCTGGCCAGGGCTCGCTGGGCGGCTACTTGGACAAGACCCCCGGAAGAGTCGACGATGACAAGGAGGAGGAGGAGGATGAGGATGAGGAGGAAGAGGTGGAGGAGAACCCTAGCCCGGCGCTGGTCTCTTACTCCTTTCCCTACGTGGAGGAACCTTCCGACGAAGAGCTGTCCGACTACCGCTCCTACCGGAACCTGAGCGGCACCCCGCAGACCGCCAGCCCCGTGAAGATCACCCTGACCGAGTCACAGTCCCCGGCTCCGGCCTCCAAGGCTGAGCCCCAGAGACGCCCCTCTCCAGTCAGCGCGTCGGAGCGCGAGAACGTCCTCAGCGTGGGACTTCAGGGCGTTCCCACGGTGACACTGTCTGAGCCAGAGGACGACAGCCCTACATCCACGCCCAATGCTTCCCCAACAGGCAGGCACACAGTTACAGTCACTTATTTACGGAGCCAGAGGGCTTGGTAGAAGTACCTAACCATATTTTCAGCATGCACAGAAAACAGTCAGCTAGTGGCCCGCGATATATTTGGCAAATGGGATACTAACATCTAGTCCTACATAATAGAATCGCTTACCATACTTTTTATTAGTGTCAGTTTGTGTTAGCTTACTTCACCATACATCTGAATATCAGCAAAAATATCAAGATAAACAGACAATTGGAACAAAGGGGATTTTGTATTTTGTACCGTATAAAGTCTACATAAAGTAAAGTATATATTCTACAACAGCATTCACCAGTATGGTCACTGAGCAACGTGTTTGCTTCTAACGTCATTATCTCTCCCTTTCACTGTGCACAGAAAAAGAACACCCTTCCCATGACATGTTTAAGGCCGATGTGGCCAAGCCTGCGTCTGCCGGCAGCCGGGAGCACGACGGGAGCAGTGGAGAGTCTGGAGACTCCGAGATCGAGCTGGTGTCTGAGGAGCCTTGCCTCCGTGCCGCCGCTGGGCCCCCTGGTGCCAGGGCCTCCGGCATCAGCAACCCGTTCACCCAGCCGTCCAGCAGCAAGCCCAGCAACCTCTTCGACCACCCCTCTGCCACCAAGGCCTACAGCATCCTGAGGGAAGAGCGAGAGGCCGAGCTGGACAGCGAGCTGTTCATCGAGTCTGCGTCCGAGGAGAGTCCCAAGAGAGAGCAGAGTGCCGACGGGCCCAAGCGGCCAGGGAGCACCTCCCCGTCTCCTCTGGGTCCTGCACCTCCCCGCAGCGCCCCAGAGGTGGCGCCGGCTGACCCCCTGAAGTTCACGACAATGGCTGAAGAGGAGCGCTACAGCAAGCCCAAGCCCCCCACCGCTGCCGTGCCCCCCGAAGTGCGCACAGACAAAGCGCCCCAAGATGACCAGACCAGCGCAAGGAAAGGAGACTTGGGAAAACATGCCGCCTCTATCTTCCTGGAAGGCTTTGACAAGAAAAAAGGTTTGTCTTCTGTTCTGGACTACAGTGCATCACCAGTGTTCAGGGGTATTAAGAGCCCAGCTCAGTCTTTTTGCTTAGAATAGGATCATTTTGATTTCATAACAACCTTTTCATTATAAATAAATACATTTACTATACTGTATACTGTGTAGATTTTGCTGAAGGGGGTTTGCCTCGCCTTAAAAGCTTCTGTTATCAGTAGTATCTTTTCAGAAATAGCACAATCAGTTTATTGAAATGGTCCCATCTGGTTCTATCTAGAGTGTTTTGTGACCCTGTGGAAAAGTCATAACTCATCGCAGTAAAATCTGATTGAGCATCTCTGGGAATGTGCTGGCTCTTCACTAATACCGCACTCATGTTTCTCTAGTATTTATCTGCCTTGATGTATTATAATCTCCCATTGCGTTGGGTGCTGGATGTTTTGTTGACAAAGGCAGGATATGCAAGTGGTTGCCATGTGACACAGGATTCTCCCTGGACTGTCTGTCTGCTTGCTGGCCATAGGACTGGGAATGGCCTGTACCGTTGGGATGTTTTGTTGTCTACTTCCCTCTGGTGGTGAAAGTGAGCAGGACAGGGTCAATGGTGCCTGAAAGCCCCATGCCCCTTAACGTATGTATACGCTGCTTTGTTCTGTAGAAAGACCCACTGGTGACTTCCAGAAAAAGCGCCTCACACCACCCACAGCCCCTCTGTCTCCTAAACAGCACCTGTTTAATATCCTCCGGCGGTTTCCCAGGCACGACTGTCACAGTCGTTTGGGGTAATGCTGGCAATTGTGACCTATCTGCATTCTTGGAAACATTGGTTTTTTATATTATCCGGGAAGGTAAAATCTGGGGCACACACTAATTTAGGGGCTTAGAAGGATTCTGCTGAAAATCCAGATACAGTAGCTCTAGTGAGGTATGTTTGTTATTGCTGTTTGCACCGGCTCCTAAGGGACAACTGCATGGATGCCCCACATGGGTTACCCCAACGGGGACTGTCAACTGACTGGGTCTGGGGCAATAATGTGTAAGGGTAAGGAGATAACAAAGTAATTCAATTCAAAGTAAAAAAAATTATAATACATTTAATTTAGCATGTTTACGTGATGAAACAGCATCTGAAAATCCTTCTCCTGGGGTGTTGTTTACCAACATGTCTGGAATGTTCTGGAAACACTTAAAAAGCAGGTCATGCTTGTGTGCTCGATTGCTTTGTCTGCCACTAGAGGGCGCCCGCCACTGCTGATCCGTGTATTGCCATGTTCCATTGCTGCTGCACAACCACAGCAGTTGTCATGGCAACACAAAGGGTGGGGGCTGAAGGCCAGGACACAATGGCTCAGATGCTTTTTTGGTAGTTATTGGCACTAAGGTGTGTGTTGCAGTGAGAAGGCTTGAAGCTATAGGGTACTAGATTAGGATTAGGATTCAGGTCTCTCTTAGCCGATATCATGTCATCATATATGAATTATGTTTCATTAGAAGACGGCACTGTGGCATCCTCTCCACTTGGATTTGCATTTGCAAATGTTGTCTGTGTCTGTGTGTAAACCACACAGACACACACCTGTGCTAAGGGCATGCAGATGCCACCACGCTTTTCAAACAAAATGTGTGTTGATGAATTATTAAACGATAGGCACTCTAGCTCTCCAGTAATCACTAAGCCGTCACATAAAATAACTACAGTGCTGTATGTGGATCTTTGGCAGCAAGCTCACATCTCAGTCAGCACAGTGTGGATGGTGATCCCTTGCCCGCTTTGCTCTGAACTCTCAGGAAACGCTGCCATTGGCTGCCAGCGCTGCACACCATTAAACGTGTGAAACGATCATACTGATGTTGACAGGCGTTGTCTTTCTTCCTGGTGACACAGCATGTGACAACCTTCCTTCGATTAGCCTGCTTGTCTACTAGCAATTATTCCATTGCTGTGGAGGGAAAACCAGCTACAGCGGAAGCCAAATACATGATGGCTGGCCATCATGTATTTGGCATATCAAAGGATAAGTGGGTTAACTGTTTCACCGCCTGTACATCACCAGCACTCTATTGTGAAGCTCTGCTGGGGCTCTTATTGTGGAAAATCAGTGTGCCTTTTCTGCCCAGCCCTAACCTGCCACCAACTCTCCCCCCCCTGCTCCTAATCATTGCGTGGCTGGTTTGCTGCAGTGTTTACAATTTTGATCGTCCCACAACGGTCACCCCCATCCACACTCCCCCCACCCCATCTCTCTCTCTCTCTCTCTCTCTCTCTCTGTCTTTCCTCCTCCTGTTCGAGGCAGTGCTGCTCCACAGCATCAGTCCGTGTGCTCCGTGAGCTGCCCTTCCCATCTTCCATCTCCTTCTCCTCCTCTACGCCGTCTACAATCTCAGCCTCTCTCTCCTCCTCCTCCTCCTCCCCCTTCCCCAACATCCTACTGCTCCTCCGCCTCCTCCTCCACCATTCATGCCTTTCTGGGATGCGTGACTGACTCAGTGCCGCGAAAGCAGGAAGACAAAGCAGCCGAGCAGAGAAGCTAGAGAGAGAGAGAGAGAGAGAGAAAGAGAGAGAGAGAGAGAGAGAGAGAGAGAGAGAGAGAGTGAGAAGAGGGACGAGCCGATCACCACCAGCATGCAGGCCGCTGCAGACGTGACCACCAAGAAGGAGTGTTCGTGGAGCAGCTGGAAAGGCCAGGGTACAGACGGTGCTTTGCTCGCCTTTTCTGTCTAGCTGTGTGTGTGTGTGTGTGCTGGTGTCGCACCGTGTGTGTTTGGATAGGATGGGGTGGGGTTGTGATTTAGTGCGTTTGTGATTGGCACGCATTGTGGCTTTTTTTCTTTCGCTAATTGTGATCGCGTGCGTGTTTACCTCGTGTTTACCTGCTTCATCAGACACGCCCTGCTTGTGGTTTGCTGCGTGGGAGACACAAAGGGGTGGGGGGGATGGCGTCTGTAGGTGCCATGAAGGTACACACACACACACACACACGCTGTGTGTGTCTTATCGTGGGCGTGTGTGCTGTTGGGTCTGTTTCGGAGCAGAACGTGTCGTTTATATCAGCTTTCCTGTCTGGTGACCCTGTGCGGGGGGACTGAGCACATCAAGCCTGTGCTTGTGTAGCTAAAGCTGTCGGAGCAGAGGGTCTCCATGGTAACCAGGGCGCACCCATTCCGATTACATCAGTCTCTTTCTGGCTGTCCTGCTCTGCTACCATGGCACCTTGCAGAGACTGAGCCAGAGAGGTGAACCCCATCCGTCTGTCTCTTCACGTACTTTAGCATCCAGGGCTGACCGCAACAATAAAATGGCTACTCTACTTAGGTGGCCTTTATGCTTGTTGGTTCAGCTTAAGAATGACGATGCAATAACAGGCTCTGCGTATTGGAGCTCAGCACAGGTCATTAACAATAATACAGTTTCAAGCCACACAGATTGTTGCAAAAAAATATGTACCTACATTAGTCATTGTGCGTTTGTCATTTGTTAATGGACGCAGCCTAAATAAGCAGAGCTTCAGTGGTTTAAAAGCATATCAGCCCATTTAAAACTGATCTGCTTCTTGTCATTGATAAGCCATCTTTTCTTTCTATGTCATCTGATTATACCTGCATGTAAAAATACAGTACAGTCACTGTGCAAGAACCTGGAGTGTGGACAGTTATTACCGTAAGTGTGAAATGGTAATCATAGTTGCTTGGCCTGTCAAAAGGCTGAATGCCTTGTTGACATCCTCAGTGATTTAATGGGGTCAGGCCAAAACTAGCTTTACTACAAAGGGGGGTTGGAGGGGGGGTGTTGATCATAGTGTGCTCAGAACAAAAACATTGGCTCTGGTTGTGGGAAGCTGGACATACAATGTATTAACCAGACCTCTTCCTGTATTCTCTGATTCAGCATCCTGTGTTTTTTTCTGCCTGATGAGATTCCTGAGCATTCTATGGAAGAGCCGACTTAAAACCAAACCCATGTTAAATACAGTGTACCGATAATATTCTGCCCTTTGTCAAGACCTTTAGGTAGGACATGTAGGTATTACCTGAAAGTGCCTCTTTATAAGCGTAAAGCTTCTGTATGGGATGTATATCCACTAATTAGAATTGTACTGGTTTGATTGTCAGTCGTCAACAGGCCGTCGATATATTCAGATGTACATGCTTGTAAGTTTACCACATGGATCATAAAAGCCATCCTACAGCATTCTGTTCTATCACGTGCTCACTTGAACTTGACAGTTGAGCTTAGATGATGTGGAAACGGCCGATGGACCTTTTGTGAGAAACAGTACAGGGAGTGGCTGGCTGTGTGCATACGTGTGTGTTGGGCTGTGAACACACATTATGTGCCCCATTCCCTAGATTCAGGGCAAACGAATGGTGTCTTGTCCCTCCCTCCTTCTCCCCTCCTCGTAGCCCCTCCTTCACTGCCTGCCTCCATCTCTTAGTGGGAGGAAGAAAATGGAGCATGGTAACTATGGTAACTGCATCAGGCAGGTGCTCATATAGCTCTGCCGCTGAAGCATTCCTATTAAAGCAGTGAAACGCAGCTGGCAATTGCTTTCCTCCTCTGCTGCCAGCGGTATTCACATTCAGACAGATTTCGATCCACACGGGGCTAAAAATGTTATCTGTGCCTGCGTCTCCCGACCTCCATTTTGAGTGCAGCGCATTCTCTACCCGAGTCTGCGTTCTGTCTTGTCAGCCACAGCACACGGAGGCAGCCGCTCCCCTCTGCTTCCCTGACCCGCCACCTCCCCCTCCACTCAGCTGTCCGATGATTCGCTGGTGTGTGAGCCTGTGGCCCCTCCCCTCCTGAGCAGGAGGGGCTCCCGTCCACCACACTGTTCTCCTTTTGTCTGTGGATAAAGCAGCTGCCTCTTTCCCTGTTCAGCTATGGGAGCCACAGGTCAGTAAACGCTTCTGCCGAAGCAGCTAACGCTTTCTGTTTGCCGGGCAGCCCCTGTCTCTCCAGCCTGTCAGCCTGTCTGCTGAGAGATCTGCTTTGTGTGTGTGCGCTTGTGTATATATATATATATATATATTAAAAAAACTTGATTCAGGAGGAACATGGAATGTCATGGATGGCTGCTATGGGGAGTGGCACGCCCAGCAGCTGGATGCAGGCTAATGTTGATGCAGCCAGGATCCTCTACTCTGATCCCCACTGATCTGGTCGCTATAGTGACCAATTGGTGAGCAGTGTCTGAGCAGCGCTGATCAGAGAAGTGGGGAGACACGTCAGTGTTTGTTATTTATAAGAGGGGTTTACAGCACAGACCCAAACGGTGCGTTATGCAGAAGTGCCGATTGCTGGCCAGGCGAGTGTAATTTAGGTACAGAGTAAAGATGGCCGTCATGATCTTCGCTGCTCACAGCTCCACAGCTAAAATTAGAGCAGGCAGGCAGCGGGCTTAGGGAGGAAGGAGAGGACGCCCAGGGGAGCCGGGCAGAGTCGCTTCACCACAGGAGACAAACCTGTCCTCCCTGTGTTAGATGGAGGCGTGCTCCAGGCAGGCTTCACTGTGATCAGATGGACCCGGTTAATGGCTCAGCTTTCGCTGCTTGCCATGAGTGGCCGACTCAGAGGGTGAGGCAGCTATTTCATCAGGCAGTTCTCACGGAAACAGGCCCAGTGTTTCGGAGAAGCAGCGTGTCGGCCACCGCGTGTGTAGTGCCAAACTTTGGCTTATCCCTACCATGGTGACATGGCTCTGGGCTGGCTCTCACTTGAAGGCTCATCTCCCGAAATAAAGAGCAGCTCACGGAGGGATTGAAACAACGTAGAGTTTATTGTAAAACAACTGACAGCAAAAGCCACAAGATCCCAGATTGTTGAAGTGAACATCAAAATGGTTTAAAGCACGATGGCCTGGTTAGCAGTCGGACATTGTGTTGCTTTCGTCAGCAGAATGCGAGCTGACCACAGAGCGCTTGTCGAGCCAGGTCACTTTGAGCCGATATCTCTAATCTCTGCTGATAGCGTGTCTATTTCAGTCTTGAGAGAACTGCAGGTCAATGATTTATTTGGCTGCAGGAAGCCGTGTATGTGCTATGGAAGGCTTCTGCTGGTCTCGCTGTGGTTGTGTAGGTCTGAGACCAGTCCAGGTGTTGGTCAACACCGGTATCTACACGTCAGTCATAGACAAAGATAGAAGACGGGTGGATATCCGTACTGTACTCACAAGAGCAAGCCATTATCTTTGGCACAGGTCTCTATAGGCCTATAGGAAACGGGAGAAGACTCACCCCACTCCTGACGTCTTCACACGCTTTTACAATTACACTGCCTAACCTAATGAAAAGCTGGGTTAGGAAGCTGGGTTAAGACAGTCACAGTGACTGCAGCTGGGCTCTCTAAGGACGTCGGGTGGTGAACAGCTTAGTTATCTGACCCAAATGTGTGGAGAGTGGCACGCAGTGGCCTAATCCACTTTTTGAAAGAGCGATCCAGGCAGACGCTGTCATCCTAAGCAACTTTAGTAGATGGCGCCCACAGGCATACGTACCAGTTATCGTAAGTAAAAGCATCCTGTAAGAACAGCGGCATTGAGAGTCACCTGAGCTAGAGATGTTGCAAGTAACTATCTGCATTGCAAGAGCACATAATAAATACTGTAATACATTCCTCCATTTTTACTTGTTAATGGAAAAACGACAATGAAAGCACCACAACAAAATAACATTTGTCGAGGTGACGAGGGCGGGATAATATCGTTAAATACTAATACTTTTGAGATAGACAGGCCCTTACATCTGGGTGTTGCCAGTTGACCAGTAGTAGGGAAGTAGCAGATCAGTAGGGAAAAGTGCTATTTACTACTCTGCAGGCCAGCATCAGCGTCCCAATTCTGATGCTTGCTGTGTTAGGGATGGGTGGGGGAGACGAGGAAACTTTGGTTGATTGAATACAAGATGCACCAAAGCATTCTGGGTGATCTTGGGCCAGGATGCAGACGTGTGCCGTGCTGATGGGATCCTCGTGACAGTTTTCATGCGTCTTCTCACCAGCTGTCGACCTGCTCTACTGGAGGAATGTGAAGCAGTCGGGGGCCGTGTTCGGCAGCGTACTCCTACTCCTGTTTTCCCTGACCCAGTTCAGCGTGGTCAGCGTAGGGGCCTACCTTGCTCTGGCAGCCCTCTCTGCTACCATCAGCTTCAGGATCTACAAGTCTGTGCTCCAGGCCGTGCAGAAGACCGACGAGGGGCATCCATTCAAGTAAGGCTAAGGAGTTCTTGGTAATGTCATTCTCAAAGGTTGATCGTGGGCTTCTGGTTTGTCCAACTTGTTTCTGTGAACGTCCTCAGAGCCTACCTAGAGGTGGAGATTGCTTTGTCCCAGGACCAGATTGGCAAATATGCAGACAAGATCCTGCTATATAGCAACACCTGTATGAAGGAGCTTCGCAGACTGTTCCTGGTACAGGACCTGGTTGACTCACTGAAGGTTAGTATCAAGGTTTATTCTTATCTTTAATGTATTGGCATTGGAGATGAACATGCACAATATGACAGTACCTGTTCTTTGCCAAGCATCTGATTATGGCTTGTTCAGGGTAAGTCAAATGTCAAATTCCCTGACTTTCATTGACGAAAAAAAAAAGAAAAAAAAAAAAGAGAAATTACCTATAATAAACGGAAAAACAGTCCTGCAGAATTAAGTGTGTGTGAAAGGAACTGGCAGTATGGCAACAATAAACAAATTGAAAATTAACATGATAGTTTGCATAGGTACGAATCATGTTAACAGTCCATTTTTGTTAATGTCAACAAAGGAAATTAAAAAAATTCCTAACTTTCCACGTCTGGAATAGACTTTAAAATGTCATGATATTCCAGATATTCCATGACCAGTGGTAACCCTGCTTGATACAGTGGAGAAACCAGTTTTTTTTTTTTCATTTCAGTTTGCTGTTCTGATGTGGCTGCTGACCTATGTTGGCGCACTCTTCAATGGCCTGACACTGCTTATCCTCGGTATGTCAAATTAATGTCTCTCTACAACACGGTTTCAACAGTTATTGTAAACTAAATCTAAACCCTTTAATGTCCAGTATTTCCTATAAAATGTGTGCACATAACATGCACATATTTTTTAATGTCTAATATACATTAGACACACATCTACATATATACATATATATACATATATACACATCTACATATATATA
>JAODVN010159561.1:0-14475 GCA_025434125.1 Chologaster cornuta
ACACATATATACAATGTGTTGTTTCCTTGTAGCTGCATGCCTTCACTGCTTGTACCACATCCTCCCTGATCCTCACCTTTTATTTCCTGTGCACATTTCACACAGCCTGTCTGTCTCTCCTGCCGGCTGACAGCTGTACACTTCTTGATACATGTCTGTTTGGTTTTAAGGAGGACTTAGGGGCTTTCTTATAAACAGCATCAATCAGCAGCAGGCAACAGCCACGTGACAGCTACCTCTCATCGTGCACCTAATGGGCAAAGAGAGAAAGAAATAACATTGTTATGGTTACCGTGGTAATCCATGAACGTGGGAAACTGCTGTAAATTGTTGATAATACAGCTCAGGATGTATTAGATTGGATTCGATATGTGATTCTTTACAGGCTGTCTTTGTTGACTTTATGATGGGGTAAATGTCAACATGGTCTTCTTAAAGAGAACTGGACTTCTTCTGAGAGGTATATGCAGTCATCACAAATGGAAGGTGTCTGTGGCTTGCACAGCATGCAGCGAGCCAGACTTGTCAGTTATACGTTTGTTAAAGTGATGTATCGCCTTTAAAAATAGATAAAGTTCTCCCCAGATTTCCGTCTTTCACTCGTTTGTCTGTGTGTAGTATTCTATTGTTCTCTCTTAACCTCTGGGCCTGGACAATGTAACCTCAACCCAGCCTGTACCAGCAGTAACATCTGCGAAGGAGGGACAGACATTACTGACAGATGTGCATTATTAACCATGCGGTCATTGTAAAGGCTCCATATGAGCAGCATACCGGCTGCAAGGAATCAAAGAAAAAAAGACCAATTTGAGTGTCAGACTGGCTGGACTGTTTCTTCCATGTTCGGAGACAGGAAATGAATGCTGTGTGCTGTGGGGACGTCTCTGGGGCTCCCCAGTTCAAGTCAGGCAGGCAGGCAGGCAGGCAGGCAGACAGACAGACATGCTATAAATAGCACTAGGAGCCCAGGTCAGGGCTGAGCCAAGATAGGGAGTAAAGGGGGAGGGGGACTGGGGGCCAATACTCATGCTGGAAAACGAATGGAAAACAGCTTGGGCTGTAATGAGTAGGCCATGGATAGAGCGGATGTAAAACACAGAGACAACCAGGGGTTCTGATGGATGACCTGTCGCTGCAAGCGTGCAGATAGGCCCTTAGAGCAAAAAGATGTTCGAGAGCTAGAGACATACGCTGTTCTGTGTCTTGACGCCCTATGGAGAGCTTAATGTGGGCCGTACACCCGAGTACAATCTGCAAGCGTCCCACATTCTCATATATGGCTCGTCTTTGCGTGCCCTTTGCCACTTGCATTTCAACACACGTCTCACCCACCAGCAGTGATGCAATCAAGGAAGACAGCAACGATCTTTGTCAGCCAGAGTGAGAAGTGAAACAAAGCGAGTCTGGTGCGAGGAAATGCTGTTTGGCGAATCCATCTTTAAACTGCTCAAACAATGCGTGTTTGGAGGCATTTGGAGAATCTCTAGCAGTCCAAAGCAAACCCTGTGGTTCCTGGCTTGGCCCTGTAGTGCGTGTGCATTCCCATCCCTGTGTGTATGCTATGACACGAATGCCTACATGTTCGACTGTGACATGGGCTGAGGTTAAAGATGACGGTGACAGTAATGATAAACACATTTCTTATTATGAATCATTGGCCCCCGCAGCATACGCTTGGCGTTACGATGGCATCACTGTTTTTGTTTTCGTCCCTGGCCTTTGCAACAGCATTCTTCTCTTTTCCCCTTCTTCTCCACCCTGCTCCTCCCCCGCCCGGTCAGGGCTGAGCTCATAGCTGGCTGAGTATTTAGGTGGGCAGCAGTACAGGACTGGGAGAGTCTGTTTTTCTCATTAGCCTGACCTGATACAGGCCAACGTATGGTCCTGGCTGCCTCTGGCTCTGGCTGGCTGGATGAATCCAACACTGCTCTTTGCTCTCTCTGAGATACAGCAGCCGAAGCCATGCTTGTTTACAGTACAGCTGATCATTTGCGCTAATATTCGTTAGCATTGATCATCAGTGTGGTCATACTGTTTATGTAAGCACAATCACCCTATTTATGTAATAGGATGTCATCATAGCAATATTGTTATCTTGTTGTTTCCAATGAGCTTTTCCCAAACACTTGATTGTGTCTTTATAGTATATCAAGAGACATATTGTGGCTCTATTAGCGCCATTTCTTCAATACCAATATATGTGCAGATTATGTTCTATCCTTTGATGGATCAAAGGGATTCAGAAGGAGGGTTAACAAATGCTGATCTTCTGATTCACTGTCAAACGACCATTGCAGTTGTGTTGGCCTAGCTTGATTTTCCTAGTCATGACATTGACTCAGGATTAGACTGACCAAAAATGGTATCTATGAAAAGCCCTTCGATGTTAGAACAAAGACACCCACAGCAGACTTAGTGCGCATGCCGGTCCCCTAAGGTTGGATAATTTGTGTGTGCGATACTCCTTCAGAGGCCCACTGACCTTTGACTCTGACTGCTTGCGAACTCTGACCTTCAGGAATGTCTGTAGGAATAATGGCTGATATGGATTGGTGCCAAAGCTCTGGATGTTCACCTAACGCTGCGAAAGCTCTGGGGAATGTGCATTTCTTTAGAAATAATAATAAGATACGGTAATAAGAATAAATATTAAGATTAGAGTTGATAAAGAGTAGAACCAACAAGACTCAGTTTTCAAACAAAGTGAGACTCAAACACAAGACTAAATCCCATCAGGATGAAGAAGGTGAGCTCATATGCACAGGCGCTGACGCACTGAGAAACATGCACAATATAGCACATAAACACAAACATACAAAATGGGTAACAGCGTCGCTCAAGTTTCCACACATGCACACACACTGGGCAGCTGTTGCTGTACTCTCGGGCCCATTGTAAGTAAGAGTGCTCATTATGTTTGTTGACCTCCTGTCAGCTTGTGCCAGCCTGCCAGTGTTTGTTCAGATAGAGGTCAATATATTTTGGGGCTATGACCATTCATGGGGAATATACGGAGAAACATACAGTATGTTCCCAAACATGCGTCAACCTTTCGAATTCATGAAATGCAGTGCAAGAAAACAATGCAGCCTAACGAATATGGCAAACTGCTTTTGTAACTACACTGTTCCTAATTTAAGCATGCTCAATTGCATGCAGAATAACATCAATGTAATTATATTCTAGTAGTAGTAGGCCAGTGTATTACAGTAACAGCTGATGTTAATGTATTGGCTTACAGAGTATACTGACCTGAAATTCTACAGCAATGTTTTGAATGAAGAAAATACCATATCAATACATCATGCCAACATGCATTCAAATAATGCTGATATATCTCCTGCTCTCTCTCTCTCTCTCACACACTCTCTCTCTCTCTATCTCTCTATCTCTCTTCCTCCCTCTCAACTCAGTTCAAGTTAGCTTCATTAGCGTGACAGTTATTACAACAGCACTGCCATCGCTAGAGGGGAGGTAGCACTCAAGACAATATCAGTTGATATAATTTAAAGAACACAGTCATAGCAATCATTTCTCTAATTGTCTCTCTCTCTCTCCTTCTCTGTCCTTGTCTCTCTCTTATCCACACACACAAACACACAGAAAGCTCACCTTTGGCCCATTGGAATAGCCGCTCATGTTCTGGCTACCCAGCTCCAGATGTCAACACCCCTGCGGTCCTACAAAGATGAACTGACACACACACACACACGCACACATCAGGCCCACAGAGCTTTAAACGTTTCCCTCTACATGCCAGGCAGCTCAGTCACGCGCGTTAACCCCTGCAACATGCCCTACACACATGCACTTGCAGAAACACACAGGAGCATTTGGTGATCTTCTAATTTCAAGCAGCATCACATATGGATTCAATTTGGAAATCTCATGTACTTTGACCTTGTTGTATGGATAAAACAGTGGTATCTCTTTTTCCAACCTTTTAACCATTATCTAAGATGGGATATTGTGATCATTTTGTAGAGATATTCTAAGACAGAAACTCACCTCACAGCATATAGACCTTTGTCACTGGGAACTGTAAAGGTTTACCAAGATATTGAAAACATGTCAGAAACGTGTGTGTATGTGTGTTTATGTGCGCATACTGCACTGTATCTGAGTCCGCCTTAAGCCATTCCATTTTACGTACACCACTCTGATATTAGTGAAATACTATTTTCTATACACTTTTCACTCATTTTTGTGCATGCAGACACCCATTTCCAAATGTGTTATGTCCGTCTGTGTGTCCTCAGGGCCCTGTTTATGTACGATGGAGTCAGCAATAAACTCAAGCTGGCAGATTCAGGAGGTAAGGCAGGACATTTTTTTTTTTCCAGTAATGTAAGTTTACCTGTAAATGGAAGATCAGAATTACGTAAATAATGTATGTGTTCTGCCTCTTCACGTGTACATACACAGAGTATTTTAGACTTTAAAGTTTAAACTATCAATCTGTATTTGCTACTATCCTATCCTTGCACTGACTCCTGCCCTTGCTTTTCCCACATGCATCCTACATCCTGTATCTTGTTCTCATGTGTTGCCTAATAGCTGGAGGGGTGTCAGAGCTGGCAGGAAAGCTTCAGATCTCCAAGCCCCAGTATGGTCTGTGCAGCGTTGGGTCTGTGGCATCAGGAGGACCCCAGATCGCTATGATCATCTGGGTTAGTGAGGACCACACAGTGACGCACATGAAAACACCCAACATGTGTGTGGGGCATGCATATATTAAAATATGTACACTAACACACACACACACACACACTCAAGCACTCATGTAGGCCGGCCCTACACACAATACACACACACACTTACACTCACATAGACACAGATAATCCGACTTAATGGGCTTTAAAGGCCCATTAATGCTTCTGCGTCACACCAAGGGACCTTACGGCATAGGGTCCCCGAGGCCACGTACGCTACGGCGTAACCTACGGCGTAACCTACGGCGTAACCTACGGCGTACCATGCGCCATAGCCTGACTCTCACCTCTTACAAAATGTAACTACACGCCAACAGCAATATATTATTAGATTTGTTGGAAAAAACATTTTATATGCCTCGCTTGAGCATTATTACCAGCACTACAACTTTGCACATGACAGGTTTTCCATATGAAATTTCCTTGTTCGGGCAGTGAAATATAAATATGAATACTCCACTATTTTCTATCAGCAGTGGAACTGATTGTTTTTTATGATAAATGTTGGTTTAACTAAGATTCACTTTTTTTTTTTAAATGATTAGTTCAAAACATTGGCACTCTACTGACACATTAACAGCTTTGCATATGCAGTTAATGCGCAGAGGTCCACGCGGCCGACGGACCAGCGCATTATATGCAAAGAAACATATAATATTTATTGTACCATTTAAGGTCAATTTATGCTTCTGTGTTGAGTCTACGCTGTAGCTTAGGCAGTGGTGATCGAGTCTACGCCGTAGCTTAGGCCGTGGTGATTAATACATACTGTATTATACTATATTTTAAAATATATATATACTATACTATATGTTGGCAGTGTGGACCTGTGTGCGTTTACTGCAGATGCAAATACCCAATATACGGGAAGTGCGATGTTTTGTTTAGGGTCCCAAAATCTACCCATCCATCCATCCTCATCCCTAGTCGGTTGAATTTGACAAACGTGTATTAGCTTACTATTGCAACAGCTGACTTTACCTTTAAAGCATATGTGACTTAGTGCTTCTGTGGTTGTCTTCAGGTGGGCCAGGATGTGGATGAATACCGCAGGTCGGAATGTGCCAGCCATGTGCCAGCCATCAAGAGCTTCTTCAAGGTACACACGTGCAATGCTCGCGTATATTTAGACAAAAGTACATTTATTCTGTCACACAGCATGGAGGCTATCCCATTATTCTGTTTGACTGACAATTGTTTTATAAAAGTAAAAAAAAAAACATTTTGTTAACCTTTTTACTTTATTGGTAACATTTTATAAAGTAACGGTCTCAAATGTCACAAAAGACAGGTTGTACATTTTGAGCCAGTTATATAACTAAAATTATTATGACATACCTTTTAGGTTTCGATTATGGAAAAACAGATAGGAAAGAACACTTCAGACAAAACCTGCAGAAAGTATTAGCACAAGGACAATTGTGATTGGAACACACCTACGTGATTTCACAATCTTTTTCTAGAATTCTGTGGTGTTGTATTTCCTCTATGACTCCCTGTCATCCTACTTTAGCAACATGATAACTTGCTGTTGTCATAATAAAAACTAAAGGTAGGTAATGGTGATATTTCAGAGAGTGGGAGTTTGCAGTATTATACAGTCAGTATTTGTGTGTTTGTGGATGGATGATCACATACAGTACTTTACATTTTACAGTATTAACTGCGGCTCTTACATTTACAACTTCTCTACTGTTCTTCTCTCTTGTCTTCTCATCTGTTCCTGTGTCTTGTCTTTTTCAGTTCTCTGTGGTCCATAACCACTTTATATTTACACACATTAGTTTACCTTCAATTGTTTGGGGAACTTCCTGTGCTCAGTCGACTTCCTGTTGTGTCGGTCTGCTTGTTGTGTGTGTGATCTATCTGTTGTGTGTATGATCTGTTAGTCTAGTACCAATGCACGGGTGGGCCTACAGGCAGTATTAAGCTGGGACCCTGGACACTAAGCCTTCAGTGTCACCACATCAAGACAACATTTGCCGAACGTATTTGATCAGAACCGGTAAACTTACGTTGGCTACGTGTAAGCATTGACTGTTATTGTAACGTCCAGGATTGCGCCGTCGGGTGGTACACCTTCCCAGCCGCACTTTTTTGCCGGTGTGCGTCCGTGTCTGGTTGCCATGGTCCCCAACGCACCCTAGCCATGGCCTTTTGTGTTGATTGTTTATCATTTACAGCTGTGTGGCTGTAGGTGTAAAGGTTTGGGATTGTCTTAGTTTTTTTTGTCTGTTGTTGTTTGGCTTCTGGCCGCTGTGGCCGTGTTACGCTTCTGTCTGGCTGTGTGAAGCGTGAAGACACTTCATTAAACGCCAAGCGTAAAGCTTGTGGGCGCAGTTCCATTACTCTGCATTTTCTTTCGTCTGTGTCTTCTCTCGCACCCACAACACCAGTGAGCGGCCTTAGGCTAAACCGCATCCTTGTCGAAAGGCACATTCACACTACAGGTGGCAACGGCGGCAAGACGTCATTAAATAACATTAATGTGTGTTTGTGCCGCGACGGTAAACCCAAAAACGCTTGCTGCGGCAGCAGGAGCAAGCTGGCCACGCCCGTAAATGCTACCGCCTAGCCGCGCGGCGAACGTTCTCAACATGGTTTAACTTTTGTCACCGGCGTCTTGCTGTACGTCTGGCCACCCATTGATCATATTTTTTAACTGAAGACAAGAATATAATGGACTAATACGTACCAGAGACAATACACTGTTTGTTCCTGTGTACAAAGTCCTAGTCCTACTGTAGCGGTGGGTAAGCTACAGTACGGTAGCCTACAAAAATGTGTTTGGTGGTCAGCCGGCTAGTTACAATCAAGTCACAAAATAGCAGAATAACTCACATGACTCAAAATCTTCGCACAACGCACAACCCTCAATCCAATATCAAAATATGATTGGTTAATGAATCAAACGCGCCTTATTCACTTGACCGTGGAAGATACTGGTTTGGGACAATCTTTTGCTCATTGATGGGCCCACACCATGCCACAGTAGTAAAGAAGATCAGACTATTCTGCCTAGCAACTATCACAAGAAATAATGTGATTGGTGTATTGCTTCATTTGCTTTCATGTAATGTAGCGTGTTAAAAACACTGTTTAAGAGTCAGTGAACAGTCTGCTGCTTACTAACGTTACACTGTAACCCTATATATTATGTTGGGCCTTCATTGAATACCTTGATGGCCCTGACAGGTCCCCTGTTTCAAAAGGGGACCCGTCAGGGCCATCAAGGTATTTAGCTCCATCGTTTGTGGTCAAAACAAACACAAAAGAAAACAGGCTATTATCAGTAGAGGTATGGAGAATAAAAAGGACACCACAGATGAAGAGATAACATGGTCATAATATGAAACGATAGATTTTTCTATATATAGTATTTCTATCATCATACAATACACAGTATATTGTCATATCGCACAGCGCACACAATATATTCTAATTCAAATATAAGAACTTTCAAATAGAATCATTATCACACATGTTGTTACTGTGTTGTTAAATAAATAATAAAACAAAACAATTATAATAAGAAAAAATAGTAAACAATCACTGGCATTGAAATAGGTCACTATATCGCTATACTGTACAGTGCTTATTCAGTATTTGCATCCACCATTAAAAGTTCACGGGACGTTTTGTTCATCTGCATTCACTAACTTCCATATAAAGGCATCACCCAGTCGACAGAAGTACTGCATCCTTGGAATGTTTTTATTACATTTTTTATACAGATTGGTGGGAAATCCCCATAAACCTCATTTGACAAGGAAGGAGAAATATACTCTATTGTTTAAATGTAATGTGTGCATGCTCTTGTCGGGAATTTGTGCTGTGTGTGTGTTAGGCAGCACATTTTTGGTACATTACATTACTGTATATATTACATATGCATGTATTTTATGCAATATTGAGGTAATATGGGATTATAAATTGTCGAAAATGAAACATGAAACCCTTCCTCAGTGTTTTTGATGTTTGTTGTATTTGTCAGCCCCAGTTTATACAAGTGTTAGTTTTGCTAGTAGAAGCTGATTTATACTGATATGAAATACATTCTGTTGTGGTGAAATCATGGTCACACATGTGGTTTACATTAGCAGAACTATTCTGACACAGGGTCTATACATTACACTGCAAACCTGGCTAATGTACTCTAACTGACCCATTTACGCATACAGTCAATTCCACAATCTGTTCATTGCTTTGTTGGACATTAATCACATTTTTCTTTCACGTGTCAGTGGTAAAATGTGCAACAGCCAAAACGTTTATTTAATTCCTCTTAACCAAGCAATTACTATATCGGACTTAAAATAATGCTTGTGGAAAAAGAGTGCTGTGTGTCATGCCAGTCAGATAAACCACCTGGAATGGATGATTAATCTTTAATACATTTTTGCTCAGGGAACATAGCTTCTTTGTTTGATAGTTTCTGGCATACAGTGGATGCATTCCATGCCCCACAGAGAATGTGCATTGCGTTTTAATCTGCAAAGATATTTCTGACTATTACTGTAACTTCTCCTTAATATTGCCTTTTTAACTAGATTTAGTGTTACTTTAATGTTATCTAATTGTGTGCCCTCTTGTGGTGGAATTACAATACTGCAAGTGCAGTGTTACACAATTGTACTTGACACTCTCCCATGTTTTCAGTTGGCCTGCCACTCCCATGGCTTTTTATACTTAACGTTGATTGATGAAAACTAAATGAAAACTCAGGTTGATGTTGTTTTATCCAATGGATTTAAATGTAATCTCTGCGTTTATTAAACACGGTGAAATATTCACAATGTATCAGTGTACGGCAGTTCTTTCCTCATTCCTTCCGTCCTCTCCTACCTCCTCCCTGTCTTGCTTATGTCCTTCCACCCTAGTCTTTCTGCCTTGTTACAGTACCTCCACATGCATGTTCCAGCTGGCTGTGGAAGGCTTGTCTCAGGGTGAGCAGGGGTGTGTGGTGCATGCTGTACTACAGCACTTCTACAGCAGTTACGTTGTGAACAGGATGCAGATGGTCCCTCTGCTGTAGTAATTGCAGAATGTTGAATCAGGAATATACAGTATGAGCGGTTACAATTCAAATAGGTCAAACAAAAAAGGACAAAGGCACAATGAAGGAAGAACTATTTATTTCATATTTTTTTATGAATTTAATCTTTATTTTAAGAAGTGTATCACCTACTTGAACAGCTTTATTTGTTTCCATTAAAACCTGGCAGCAGCAGAGCAAAAAAGGAGGCGGTATTTTGCGTTGCAGGGGTTTTACATTGACACAGACAACATCAGTTCTTTGGGAAAACTTAATACTGCCCTGGAGGAGTTGTGTTGCACAGACCTGTCATCTCATAGCTAAAGAGAGAAACTTAAGAGATACAATGGTGCCAACATCATGTTAAGGACAAGCCTCCAACACACCCTCATGTCACCTTTCCACACTTCCACAAAACTAATTGAGGACTATTTCATCTCAATGAGACTTCATTCATATGGATGTAAAGACAGTTAGACAGCTAGATAAGGGGATGCACTAAAGACACACACGTGTAAAGAGGGAACTGTGATTTACATGCTGCAAAAAGGAGAAATGTAGGTCGGCTTGCTGTGAGCACAGTGCTGTCTGCTTTCCACCTGGCTCTGCTTTGTACCCCAGGGCACCACAGTTTGTCTTGCACAGCTTTTACCTAGATGCAGTATACAGCATTTGATATCACAGGGCAGAGATAATCAGCAAATACAGTATATTCACACCTATATCCATATATCAGTGTAGCTTCTGACCAGTGTGTTTACATGCAGTAAATAATGGTTGAAACTGTGTTGTACTATTTGCAGCACAACAATAGGCAGTTTAATTGAGGAAGGACATCACATTTTACTGGTTACACCGGTCACAATTCTCTTTGATGGTTCCTTTTCCTGTATTTCATGTATTATCAATTTCATCTTCACAGTGCAGTCAATGTGTAGGTACTGTACAATGGGAGTTATCTGTCCTGTATGGACGTTTGTACTTTTGAAGTTGTTGAAGGTGTGGCCCACTACATAAATGTTGTCTCCTTGAGAACTGTGGTTTTTTTTTGAAGGAGCTCTTTGCTTCTGTCAGCAGCCCTGAGCTTATTGGACTGGATGTTCTGTCTATGGAACAGTATATACTTACCAGTGTGGCCAAACGCAAGCACATATGGATAGACACACCAGCACAGACAGGCACAAACAAACACACACATGTACTTGCAAGTTTACAGAGCGCTCACATGTAGCCATTCTGCAGAAGGAGCAGTAGCACATTCTGTTTTGTTCTGCGGTCTGCTCATTCAGGCGTTGCTGAATGGTTGTTTATGAATGCTTCTGGGATTGAGCAATGGCGTCATGTTGAAGTGCACTTGTTTCATTTAAAGTTCCTTTCACTCTCCCAAACCCCTCTTTGTCTCTTCGAATCAATTTACATACAAACCACAGCATTCCTGGCATGTGGCCGAAACCAGTGTGTATTTGAGTGTTTGTTCATTTCCTTCTATGAAGCAACTGCTTGGCCCCAACTCTCCATGCCCCAGGTGGGCCAAGAGAAAGCCACAATGGCAGTGTGTGACTGTGTATGTGTGCATACAGTATGTCTGCATATTGTCTGTCTGCAAAGGGGATCAACGGTGGCTCAGTGTCATACTGGGCTGTATAATGTACATTGGCTGTCAGTCACACACATCTCATGCCATGGTTCAACTTGATAAAATAGGCTAAAATACACTTACTGTAAACGGGGAATGGAGTTAATATGACTCTGGGTCTGCCTCTTTCCATCTGTTGGGACCGATTGGCCCAGTTATGGCCAAAACATATATCCTGCTCGCATTCTGTGCATTAGGAGGTGCACGTTTTCATCAGCGCAGAGCACGAGGATGATGTGACAGAGGAGAGGATAGGAGCAGAACTCACCAAGGTCAAGGCCTGTGCCCCAGCGGAGCGGGTCAGGAGGAGCTCAGAGTCTGTGGAAAAGGAGGAGATGGTGGTAAGTTCTGAGTTATACTATTCTCTAAGTTATATTGTAGCAGCTAATGTGATTGTTGTCATGTTGACCTGCATGTCCTGTCAGTACTAGGGCTCTGCCTGGTGTGCGCGCATGTTTGTGTGTGTGGATAGACACATCCTAGCCAGGATTCTCCCTGAACTACACCCAGTATTCAAATGTGCTTTGCTTCAGTTCCTCTATAAATGAAACAAGATTGTAATATTTAAAATGGCTCTAGATAAAGTTTGTTAAATGACCGCGATAACGTATCTGTCCACAAGATGGAGACATAGGATCAGACCTAAGCGTAAGATCTGTTAAAGCTTTGTCACACATTTAAGATAACAGCAGTACAGACTGTAGAATATATCTCTAGACTTCATGTAGTCGTGTGAAAATATGTTGTGCTTTGACACTGACAAAGGCAAAAATAGACTACAGTAGAGTCCTACAATCACTACCCAACCTAAATGTGTGGCTGGTTTTGTAACTTGTTGAATTACTTTGATTTCTACATCTGTCCCTTTTTAGGGAACAAATTATAGAAAGACCAACGCTGCAATGGAGATGAGAAAAATCAACCGGGACTCCTTCTGGGCCCGTGCAGAGGTACACATAGTCCCCAGCTATGGCTGTGAGTCGGTTCTATACTGTCCACTCTGACTGATAGGGATTCATGTCTTCCTCGCCTCTCTCTCCAGCGCGAGGAAGAAGAGAGGAAAGAGCAGGAGAGGAGACGAGCAGCAGAGGAGGAGCGCCGTCTGGAGAGGGAGAGAATTATGAAGGAGCGGAGGGAAGCTGAGGAGAGGGACAGAAAGATGAATGAGAAACTCCAGATGATTGAGGAGCAGAGGTAGGAACCATCAGTGGTGTCTCCGTGTTTCACATTGGTATACTGAACTCCTGTAAATAAAATTTAATAAAAAGAATAGTGCCCTCTAGTGACCAAACACCATTGTGAGGCTGTAATCAGGATTGATAAGTCTTAATACAGACATAAAGCATCGCTTCTGACAGGAGAGTGCAGGCAGAGCAGGACGAGGAGCTGCGCAGACGGGAAAAGTCTAGATGGGTGAGTTGTGCGTGCGTGCGTCTTTTTGACGTGTTTTCGTCCACCTGTCTGTCGGTGTGCGCATTTTACATGCGTATCTGTTGTATCTCCACACAAACAGGAGCAGGAACAGAGAGAGCACGAGGAGGACATGAGAGCTCGTCTGAGAAGAAGTGAATCTATCGAGAAAGCAGCAGTACGTTCTTGTGATGTGTAATTATAAGCGGGCAGGGTAGACTAGTGGTCTGGGTGTCCAACAATAGATGGCCAGGGTTCAAGAACAGCTCCAAGTATCCTTGAGAAGCATGCATAATCACTTCCAGCTCTTTCATACGTTTAGCCTTATTGTACGCACTGTGTGTGAGTGGCTTTGGGTAAAATATGAACTTACTACACAGTAGCGTCACAGTAGTAACATTATTTTGAAAAAGGGGTTGTATAGAATGTATAAATAAGTAATACATTTAAAATAAATATATAATAAATACATATACAATATACATTTTACATGGAGAAGTGAACAGGATAGTGTCATTATAATATTATATACATATATTAATAATAATAATATTAATCAATTATATATGAAATAGTCATGATTCCATCCCCAGCACGTAAGTTCCTCTTGTAACTTGTAGGAGGCAGCAGCGTTGGTGTCCCAGCGTTCCATGAACCCCCGGGAGTTCTTCAGACAGCTTTCCTCATCATCAAGTCCTAGTAGCCCGGGGTCTCCTCGCACAGGTGTGTGTGTGCGTGTGTGCATGTGTGTGTGTGTGCGCGTGTGTGACACACACATTCTGTATACTGGTAAAGAGAGAGAGTCATCCATCCTCTTCTTGCTTAAAGACCAAATGCTTCCCTCTTGCTAGTCAAAGGTCCGTTCCGGCGGTACCAGCGCAGCCTGACAGACACAGCCTTCATCTTCTCCAGGCCAGATGACGGCACTGCCTTGTCTCCTCGTAGCCCCCCGCTGGTGTCCCCTTTCTCCCGCACCCCATCCTCGCCCATTTTCCGCGTCCCTTCCCCTCCCGTCAGCCCCATTTTTCATCCCATGGCCTCCCCTCCGAGGCCGCGGGCCCCGCTGATATCCCCACCCCCGTCCCCCGCACGCTCAGCCTCTGTGTCAGCTCTCTCCAGCGTCCCGGTGACCAGCCCCCAGCCCAGGACTCCATCACCCACGCCGCCATCTGCCCCTCCTGCCTCCCCTAGCCACCTAGCCTCCGTCACGCCCGCTTTCCCGCAGAGCCAGCCAGACGGCGCCCTGCCACCCTCTCCCCCGATGACCCCGCCACAGAGCCAGCAGGAGCAGGCTTCCATGCACTTTGAGGCCAGTCCGCTTCCACAAGCCCCTACAACCCCCCATCCTGAGAGCCCGCTAAACACAGGTGGGGTGTCACAAACACTATGGAATATGAGCAGATTGTTTCACGTTAGATATGAATGCTGTATGTCTTAGCAGCAGTCCACTGTTTATACAGTACAATTAGAATTTGAACGGCATTAGGATTTGACCCAACCTCCTCCTTGATTTTATCTCTGGAGAATCCCACACTGCAATACCAGTGTTCCATCAAATATCACCTCGCTCCCACAGGGTGGGAATTTGTGTTTAATATAGTGTATGGGGTTAGCATTTGTGTTTAATATACACAGTGTATGGGGTTAGTATGTGTATTTAACATACACAGTGTGTGGGGTTA
>JAODVN010159768.1:0-14463 GCA_025434125.1 Chologaster cornuta
CCCCCCCCCCCCCCCCCCCCCCCCCCCCCCCCCGAGGTGAAGTCCATTCTCCTGTGTTGTCCTGGAAACAAGGTAGACTACACTGTGTAGTTCTGCACCAGTCACATTCTGTGTATGTGAGTCCTTGTTGCGTGTGTGTGTGTGTGTTTGCATGCATGACATGCAGTTAGCAGCAGCAGAAGAGGTTTAAAATGGAGGTGTAGAAAAGCGCTGACTAGGGAAACACAACTTGGAGGAAGATAGGCGGGTGTCAGATATCTTACACAGGTCCCATGGCATTGTAACTCAAGCAGCTAATGTTGACCAGTGTCGGTCAGTTGTGTCTAACGGCCATTGTTATAGAGTTATTTTGAGGAATAATATGGGTCATTGCTCACAAGTTATCAAGACCTTTCTTGATAGTTTGCAAGGCTGGAATTACAGTGGGCCATAGGTGTGTGTGTGTGTGTGTGTGTGTGTCTGTAAATGTACAGCCACGGAAATAATTAAGAGACAGCTCTTTTTTTCTAATGATATGTTTCTGTTTATATGTTTTACTTACATATAATAGGTACATCTTTATATTAATAAAATCTTTCTATTTAAGTTATGTATTTTACTTTTAGGGTATATTTAAATAGCGCTGAGGTCTCTTAACTCTTTCTGTTTTCTGTTGGTTATTCACACACACATTAGTAATGTGTGTGTGTGTGTTATGACAACACACCAGACAATGACTTCCTCTTCTTTTCCTCAGACGACCACCAGGCAGTGAAGTCCCCCTCCCTTGCATTTCACTCGGATTCGTCCCCATCCACCACGCCCTCTTCTCCAGCCCCTCCTCCTCCACACGCCGAGGCTCCGCCCCTCTCCTGCTCCCCCTCCCTCTCCTCTTCGTCCTCCTCCACCTCCCCCCGACGTGCCGCTCCTCCGCCCTCCTCTGCGAGTGGTACGGCCCGCGCCACCCTCCGCAGCGCTCAGATGGCCTCTCCCAAGCTGGGCGTGTCAGCCACCACCACCTCCTCCTCATCATCATCTTCCTCCGCCTCCCTTTGCCCCCCGCCGCACCCGGGGAGCCCCAGCCCCGTGCCCGAGGGCCCGCCCAGCCCCGTGACGCCCTCCCCCAGCCCGGGGGTGACCTCCGCTTCGGCCGCCGGGCCCTCCCGCGCCCAGCTGAGCATCGCCCTGATCCTGGAGGAGCTGCGCGTTTTGCAGCAGCGGCAGATCCACCAGATGCAGATCACGGAGGAGATCTGCAGGCAGGTGCTGCGGCTCGGCGGGGCCTCGTACGCCATAGAGGCGCCCGCGCACCATCTCCTGCCCCAGCTCTGCCTGGAGGGGGGCGAGCGGGCCTCCAGCCCCGCGCCCCAGCCCGCGGCTCCACAGCCTGGCGCCACCTCCGTGGCTCCCCTGCTGGCGTGCTTCTCCTCCCTGCTCCCCTCCCAAACGGCTCCCAAGACCTCGTCCAAGGCCGGCCACCCGTTGTCGCAAATCCTGCAGCCGCACCAGAAGCACCAGATCGAAGGGGCGGGAGGGCTCACCGGGGCCCATGGCTACCCCAGGCTTTCGGTTCACTCCTCGGTTCCCTCCACTTCTTCTTCCGTCTCGTCGGGCATCTCTAGCATGGGGTCCTCTAGCTACCCGCTGGCCCTGTCCCTGGCCTTGCCCAACCGCTATCTCCACGAGAAGTCCCCCAACACGACGGCCTCCGGCGTCCACAGTGGGATGTCCTTCTTATCTCCGCCCCTGCCGACCTCCATGTCGGGGCTCTCGTCCTCCCAGAGCGCTCTGCAGTCGGTGTCCACAGGAGGAGGCGGAGGGGCTTCGTTGGGGTCCTCCTGCGTATCGAGTTCCGCCGCCGCCGGCGCCGCCGGACGCCTGCAGCACGGCTGCCGCTTCTGCGGGAAGATGTTCAGCAGCGACTCGGCCCTGCAGATCCACCTGCGCTCGCACACCGGCGAGCGGCCCTACCAGTGTCCTGTGTGCCTCAGCCGCTTCACCACCAGGGGGAACCTCAAGGTACACTTCCTGCGCCACCGCGAGCAGAACCCCGAGCTGTCGCTGTCCCTGCTGCCGCCGTCCTTGTTCGGCGCGGGACTGATGGCCGCCGGCGGCTCCGACCTGGGCCAGGCCATTAGCGGCAGCGGCAGCGCTAGCATGAGCGCCAGCGTGAGCGCTGGCATGGGCATGATTCAGAAGAGGAGGAAACGCCGACCCGAGGACGACTCGTACGGAGACGGCCTGGAGGTCGGCAGCGCCGCGGGCGGCGGCTTCGCTATGGGGGGCTCCGGGGGCTCGGCCCCGTCTACCCTGCCCTTGCCGCCCAGCGTGGACCTCGCTCTGATCTCACACTCTATCCTGCAGCTCAACAGAGCAGCGGCTGCCGCCGTCGCCTCTTCCCAGCCTGGCTCTTCGTCCATTGCCTCCTCTTCCTCCGCCTCCTCCTGTGCCTCCTCTTTGGCGTCCTCCCTCCTCTCCAACCCCTCCTATTCGTCCACCAGCATCGCGGGGTTGTTCAAGGGGGCCAAGCAGCAGCACTTCGATGAGAACACCCCCCCGCACACTCCCATCATCCCCCACTCCGCCTACGCCCAGCTGGCCCACTTACCCAAGCTCCTCTTCCCATCGGCCTCCTCTTCGTCAGCCTCCTCCTCCTCCTCCCTGCACCACCCCACGGCTCTGGGCCTGCTGCGTCCCCAGTCCACCTCCTCTTCCGCCGCTGGGTCCCATCACCTCTCCTCCTCTTCCCCCCACTCTCAGCTCTCTTTCCCCTTCTCTCCCTTCCCCAAAGGCCCGTCCACCTCCTCCCCCTGCCCGCTGCCTTCCTCCGCGCCGTCCTCCAGCCCGGCGACGTCGGACACCTCCAAGCTGCAGCGCCTGGTGGAGAAGCTGGAGAAGGAGTCGCCCCGCCCGTCCTCCCTCTGGGCCTCTTCCTCGTCCGGCTCCGCCTCCACGGGGGAGATGCTGACCACCAGCTCGGCGGCTGCGTCCGTGGGCTGCGTGTTTACCAGCACCTCCAGCACGTATGTCACCGCCTCGCCCGCCGCGCCCGTTCCCACGCCCACGTCCATTTCCAACTTTACCCGCGAGATCGTCGCCGCCTTGGGCATGAGCGCCAACGGCTCCGCTGCAGCCGCCGCCGCCGCCATGGCGGGCGGCATGCTGCCGTCGCTGGGCCTCATGGGCATGGGAAACAGCCTGGCGCCCAACCAGTGCGGGGTGTGTCTGAGAGTCCTGAGCTGCCCCAGGGCGTTGAGGCTCCATCAGGCCACCCACCTCGGAGAACGCCCCTTCCCCTGTAAGCTGTGCGGACGCTCCTTCTCCACCAAAGGGAGCCTGCGGTCGCACCTGGCCACGCACCGCGCCCGACCGCCCAACGCGCGAGTCCAGAACTCCTGCCCGCTGTGCCAGCGCAAGTTCACCAACGCCCTGGTGCTCCAGCACCACATCCGCATGCACCTCGGAGGGCAGCTGCCGCCGGACGGCTCCGACGACCTGCCGCATGACATGGCAGCAAAGATCGAAGCTGCACGCCTGTCAGAGCCTCAGTCGCATTCCGCCGCCGATTTGCCCGCGCCGTCGACCAAAACGCCGCCCCCGGGCGCGGCCGGCCAGTCCAAGAACCCCAGCGGCCAGTTCCAAATGCCTCCAGAGGATTCTGCGTCAGCCAGCCTGACGCCATCCGGGTACGCCAATAACCTCATCAAATCTGGCTCCTCCAGCCCAGAACTCATCCCCCCCTGCGACCTCAGCCCGGACCCCTCCCTAAACCTCACCAGGCAAACCCCACCAGGAGACGGCATGGACCCCCCCGTCCTGTGCGTCAGCTCCCCCTCTCCTGCCCCCAAAATGGAGGATCCGGACTTCCCGCTGTGTGAAGAGAAACGACCAGAGCTGCCCACAGCCGACGTCCATCTCCCTAAATCCAAACCAGCCTCCTCATCTAGTTTACTGATAATGGAAAGTCCAGAAGCCTCTACTTCCTTCAATGCTTTCTTCACGGGCCCCAGATCAAACCTGGAAGACCTATTAAGCACACCCACCTGTGGAAACCCCTTTACCCAAGACGCCCCTAAAGCACAAGCAGCTTCAACCTTTCGACCAGATCAGTCACCCAGGCTCCAGGATCCCGAAGCCATGGAGGACGACCAGGTGCATTCTCCTGCACCGCTGACACCGACGCAAAGTCAAGAGGGCGTGCCAAACGAGGCCTCCGACACGATCTCCTGCCTGGAGACCGCAGACACCCTTGCCGCCGAAGGGAACGCCACATCACAGCGGGTTGCCACCTTCATGCGGGAGACGAGGCAGAGCCTTCCCTTCTGCTCGTTTGGGAAGGATGACAAAGGGGAGGGCGCTAAGGCTGGAGGAATGTCTGCGGGTGGGGAACAGCAGGATGCTTCTGTCGCCATTGGCCTGACGTCAACGCTTCTGCAGTCAACGCCCCGTCCTGAGAAGAAGACCTATTGCTGCTCCGAGTGTGGGAAGGAATACGCCAGCCGCAGCGGCCTGAAGGTACGGAAACTCACCTCTATGATTCTACTCTAACTTGCTTAGGAACTCTATTGACAACTTTTTTGGCTAAGTATGGAACAGCTGACATAATCAGCATTTGAGTGTATAGTTCTGTTCAGCATTTAAAGGTATAGTCAGCTATGGCAAACTAATTGTAAATAAATGCACTTTTTGCTCAATTTGTATTATGTTTTTTTAATTTTTGTGCACATACACATTTGATATTTCTACACAACCCTAACTCTGTATATGGGAAAATAAACTATGTGGCAAACACCGCTTACAACAACAAAGCCGTAACACTATGCTTTGCAATGTGTGGGGTGGCGAAGAGATATTGTTAGTTAGCAAGCCTAAAAAGAACTAACCCTGTGTTTAAATGCACGTGGAAAATCCTCCCCATATTGGTCTTGTCGACTGAAAATGGGCACCCCTCATCAATCATCTATCTGGTAGCATATGAAGTTCATAGAACATTTTTTGTTGTTCCTATTAAAAGTAGTCCAGTTGTCTGCTGTAGATTTTCTTAACACCGATTGGGCCGGCTGAAAATTTGTTTATTTAAAGGTTTATGGAGCAATTTGTTAAAGCTAAGGTCAGTGATTCTAAGGTAATACACTAATTCAGCAGATATCTCCCTACGGTCTAGCAGATGTCTATTCTGTGTGCATGCTGGAAAAAAAAACCAAGCAGTTGTTTCTACACAGCCTTGGCTTTGTAAATATAAACAATGCGGTACACATCACTTTTCTATTCCTTACCTTGGAAATGCATGTTCAATGTGTAGAAGGGGACACTTGCTAAAGCATGATGGTTCTAACCAGGCTAGAGGAAAATGGCAGTGGGTATTTAATTATTAATGTAGAAAAAACATTGATTGCATTCAAATATCTTCCCTCGCTCATTGTTAATGTTTTGAGACACAAATCTGGTTAGATGTGCTCATAGCAGTTGAACATTGATGTTATCTACAAAACATGATGATAATCTTTGCATTAACAAGGAACTGTGTTAAAACGCAGGGGCACATGAAGCATCATGGCATCGTTACCAAAACAACACGGCCTTCAGCGCGCAACAGTCGTTCCTCCGCTGACAGACTTCCCGCCTCCACCTCATCAACTTCTAGTGTTCCAGCCACCAGGAGCTCGGCGGGCTTCTGGAACCAATATCAAGCCTTCCTTAACACCAGCACAGAAGCAACTGATGACCCAGCCCTGGCACCAGCCAATAGCGGCCAAGGAGAGAATGCAGGCATGACCCGATTGGTGACATCACCGCTAAGATCTCAGATGGAGCCGCCTACTGCGATGGCCACTGAGGAAACTGGAGATGGGCGTAATCTAGAGTCAATGTGATTGGCCGGATCATGTCCTTGTGTCATCAATTAATGTTTACCTTTAGGTAACAGTGTCTTGACTTTTGCATAGTATTTGTTTGCTAAAAACATTTTGAGTAACTTGTCATTTTGGTAGTCACAGTAATTTGTATGTTTGTGGAAGTCGTTAGTCATCCAGCCTGGTTTAGTTTTTATTATTTTGTTTTTTTATGCAAAATATATAATATGAGGCAAAATATGCTAAATGCAACAGGACATTTAGTCTAGATATATTAATCTGGCAAAGGAAGATTACTGTACATTTAACAGGCTGAACTGCTATATGGGTAACAGATAAAGGAACAATATTTTATGTTGGAAAATAAATGGTATTCAACATAGATACAGATTTAACACATTGGAACTGTCAATATTGTCAGGCAATTTTAAATCACAGAAAAGAATACTAAATGAATAGTTCCATATATTTGTCTATATCTACACTTGGCATTTATTGCATTATTATTCTGTGTCAAAACCCATGTTTAATGGATGGTTGGTGGAAATATGTTTTTTAGATATTATATAGAAAACAACGCAAGTAAAAAAAAAAAAAGAAGAATAAGCTTCAGTGGGGCAAAGGAGGTCAACAACTTGTATGTGCAACTATTGATTACATGACATCCCATGTCCTGTATTTTAGTAATCAGATTATAATCCTGTAAATGTGTTTAATTTGAAAACATATTTGTGTCTAGACGCCCAATGCTGAAATGGTTTTATGTATGACCTAGTCCTTAACTTTGTGAGTAATGTGATTTGCTGTTTGGTCCAGAAGTGATGTCTGTAACACAATGTCACTATAGCTAATTATTTCTGTTTGTCTCATCCAGTCTTTATATAAAAGAATTGGAAGGCTATGTCCATTTGTTGTAAGATGTACTTTCAGTATCTCCAAATATACTTAAGGGGTTAATAATAATGATGATATAATGATAATAAAACAATGTGGAAACATTCTCACATTCTTTCTGTATGTTGCCAAAATGTAAATTGGACTGAACTGTCCATTATAAAACAGAACGAATCATTGGCGTAAAAAGGCAACAACGGGCCCCAATGCAGAGCGGTAAAAGGCCCTTAACAATAATATTTTTTTTTTTAAGCAAGCCGTTACTAAATTTAACCCAATTTTAACGGAAACAGTGAATTTGCCTACTGATGCCAATGCCAAATATCTGCAGGAATTTCAGGATATCATTGGAGACATGCATTGTCTTATCATCCCCCCGCTCAAACATCATTGATCCATCCATCCATCCATAGTCTCCCGCTTATCCGGAGTCGGGTCGCATATAGTCATTGATGTTTGACCAAATATTTTTAGTAGTATTTTCGGCTTCCAATTTAATTATTCATGTGTTATGTGTGCTTGCATGTTTTTTATCCATTGCTGCATTTCCAGGTTGGTCGTATGCATGTCAAAGCATCACCATATCCCAGAAACTCAATTTTAACATCAAATCGATCATTAATCAATACTAAATGAAAATGTATAACTAATAACTGACTATGAGGTAATACATAGGCTTATATAAATAAGCCTAGTGCTATATGCATAGTATATTGTAAAAACCCTCAAGAATGACACCATTCCAAGAAATGGCTGTATATCGAGCACTATATCTGCTGGCAAAAATTGTGTTTATCTGGTGCTTGACCAGCTCAGAAGCTCGGTTGAAGGAAGAGTCATACAGTAGGGCCGAGCTGATTGTTACAGGCCCCTGGCTGACACTAGGGCTCCAATGCGGTTGCATTGTTTGCATTAATGGTAGGTAGTTATGCCCTTGCAATGAATAAACAAATAACTATAAATAATATATTAAGTGTGTGTTAACCCTAAACTACCACAAACATGTATTGCGGTTATGTATAATTTGTGAAGAGGATCAATAGATGTAGAAAATCATGTAGATGTGAACAGGACATCTCCATTTAGGCCCAGCTGGTCAAATAAAACACAAATAGTTTAAATCAAGAATGAGCAGACTATGTTTCTACACTAGGTGGCAGCCTTTAGTTTTTTAAGAAAGCAGCTTCTTGACAAAAAATATGATACAATACAAGAAAAGCACTGTTTTCTTTTATCTTTTATAGGTAACTTTCCTAACCTACAGGGAAAGCAGGAGCTGAATTCACTCAATATTTGACCAATCAATTTAAAAATATTTAAAACAAGTGTAGGCTATTAGGTCTACTCAATTATATGTAACATACTCCAGAGGACACGAGTGTGCTGTTTTAACTAGTATGAAAACTAGAAGTAAAGGAAAGAAAACATGTTTGTGAACTTTACTCATTATGGTAAAACACAGTTCACTATTCTATTTAATAAGTACATCAATCAATCTTTATTTATAGCACTTTTCATACAAATTAATGTAACACAAAGTGCTTCACACTACTACTGTAAGTACATTACAAATGCATTATAACCATTGGCCCATACATTTTGTAGCATCAATACTAAAACTAATTTAAATGAGAACAGCGTTTAACTGCTGGCTATATAATGCATATTGTGCGCCTTACATACTTATCAATGTGTGTGAATGTATCATAAAAAACAAAACGAATAGCCGGTCAGCACAACCAAGTGGGTTCTGAAGGGATGGGCTACGTGGAAGGAGGAGGCTTACAAAACTTTTTTTCCAGCATAGGCCTCAAGGAGACCATTAAACTACTGTACCACGTTTGCAGGCAGCAATGCAAGAAAGAAGATTCAAAATTAAGCAGGACAGAAAAGATAAAACAGCAAACATTAAATAGATTATCTATAGGTCTGCGATTTATCAATTTGATCAAATCACTGCGCCTTGCAGTTGCAACATCTGGACCGAAGAACCGCTCATTTTGGACACACATCAAACCCTTTTAGATCTCGATTCACGTTCAACGGGTCTGCAACAAAAAAATCGGAGACCTGCGGAACGACACAATGCAGATATTCGGCGAACAGCAGCCTTTGTTAAATTAATTTTACACGTAGTAGCACTCACATAGACCTACGCTAGCGGCCTACAGCGTTTTCATTCGTTTTTTTCCGATTAGTTTATTCAGCGTCTCGCTGTCGGTATTCATATTAGGATTGCCATTCCCAGATAATGTTTTGACAAATAGAAACGTCGCCTGTTTAATTAGTGTCGCAGGGAAAGTGTAGCCAGTTGTAGGGTGTTTTGGAGGGTGCCTTGATCGAGGAATGACACTTTGGAAAACGCTTGGCCAGCTGCTGCTGCTGCTGGCAGTGGTGTTGGAGATGAGCGTACTAGGAGCGACGCCGAGAGAGGTGAAGCCAGAGGTGAGAAAGCGAAGCCGTAAGAAATAGTTTGAATATTTCTAACAACAAAATGTCAAATGTTACATTTGCACAAATATTTGCCAGGCCTGGTTATCTATTTGTAAAGTCTTCATATTTAGGATGCCTATAAACTACCTATTAGACTTGAGTGTTTAGAAAGCCGTCGTAAATAAAATTAAAAACTTTTTATACGTTTTATTTTTTTATTGTATTTATTAATATTGTACTAACATTAATTCTACAATGTAATGTTTGCCAGGCTGTTGCTGGGAAAGGAAATCTGTTTTGACTTTGAGGTTGACAGACGTTCATGATGAGGAAGATGATTAAGGCCCATGAAAACACGGAGAAATGCTGAGTGGGCAAACCAGCGGAGTCAAGTTGGGGAGAAATACTTGAGCTTGTATTGTGGTCAGGGCAGAGACACGGGGCAATTTCTGCTGAGATTGATAGTGTGACTCAGAACTGTGGGGGAGGGTTTCTGAGATACTGAGACGTAATTGTTGACATCTGTCCAGTGCTCTTACCAGATTGGAGGGGGTCTGCAGGGTTTCAACAGTGGTCAGCGATGGAAACACTCAAAATGCTTAATGGTCTGTTTGCATCAAAGGCTTTGACCTCTGGGCCTAAAGTTAACATACATACGAGGCCTCGTTTTGTACTTCATTAATGATTATTTTTGCAATTATATACATTTTGGAATTGAAAAAACAATTGTAATTTTATTCAAACTTTTGATCGAGTTTACAGAATATATTCTGTTCCATAGAGTCTGTGATCTTTTTCACCAAATTAGTCTATAATCTCACTCACTATGTGTGTGTTTTAAAAGATTGGATCCATTAAACTACCCTGAATTGTGCGTTTCCCTGCCATTCCTGCGTCAGGGAGGACTGGGTGATTTTGGTGGGTCATATGGTGGCATCACATGTCCATTAAATCATTGTGTCCTGCCTATATGGACCTTTAATTGTATTTGTAGCTGTGCCAGTGGAAAGAAATCTCAGCTCCACTGACTTAGATCACGCTGTTTTACAGAGAAACCTCAATGGCTTGATTGATTTTGCCTATGGTTTTGGTTGGGTTCAAAACATTGGGAATACATTATTATTCAACAAAACCACATTGAGCCCACGAGACAATGACCTCATTATGCAGATTTGCATTTAATTTGCAATTAGCTGCATCTCATTTATTTACAGCAAAAGTCCCTATTTTCTTCATACGCGATCCATATTGAGTGGGTGTTTATGTTTCAGATTAACTGAGTGTGCAATCAAAGGGTCATTGGATCTGGCTGGTCCACAGTTGGCACTGGTCAGCCCTGTAGTGGACGTGTCATATCCTGTGGTCTGTGGCTGGTAGAGGAAGTGGCCAGCGGATTTGCTCCTAAACACCTTGTCATCTCACCAGCCAGCTAGGTCATGCCTGTGTGTGCGTATGTGTGTATACGAAGGATATCACACAGGTTTACACACACATCACTGACAAAAACACACTCAACATGAAATATGTATAACTCTGAATACACACACACAAAGCATTACTATCCGCTGAGGTCATTTAGCTGAAAATCCGAGAGTTGGCCATGCCAGCGTGAGATGACAGACTGGGGAAAGAGCTACAGAGAAAGGACTGTTGTCAAGTAGAATAGAAGGCACTGTTGCGTCGATGTCGTGTGTACAAGACAGATGGAGAATGAAGCAATTAGCTGATCCAACAGAACGGTATTTGTGTTCTCACTCAGACCCTGTCTCCTTCCTGCTTGGTCACTAGATTGAAAAGGGAACTTGGGAAAGAATACTGTAGCTTGTCTTCTTAATGCAGCCCAGTCACGTACTGTAGCTAAAACGTATTATACACAGGGAAGGAAGGCTGGAGTGATGTTTGTTTCTCACGAAGGCACATCCTACCATGCAGGTGGTCTGAATCTCGACCTCCCTGAGGAAAGGCGAGTGGTGTTACAGGAAATTAGCAAACACGCATAGTAAATACCTCATTTCCTGCTCTGAAAGGATGTAAAAGTTTTGGGCCTAACTTTTTTTTTGAGTACACATTAGTGATTCTAGTCCTATACTATGCAGATAGAGTGTGTTAGGGATTTACTGCAGGGTCTCTGGCAGTAATGTGTGATTTTCCATTCTCCTGTTGCATGCTGGGACTTATTGTTGTTGGCTGGAGAGGGCTTGTTTTCATGGACAACAGCTGGCGTGCTTGCACACATTGAATGCACATTTCTACACAAAACACTGTCAGCAGTGGTCAGAGTGGCATGTCGTAATATATTTAATCAGAATTATTTTCACAGATAACTAAAGAAAGTTTTTTAGCTCGTCACATTACAGGTACACCACATGACTACTTTATTGCCAGAAACAAAATTTTCAAACACTGGCACACTGTCGAGATGGCAAAAAGCTTTATCTGCACCGGGAGTAGAGAGATGCCGTCACTTAACACTCCTGAGATTAAAAACAAAAGCTTTTAGTTTTTCATGCTGGTTTGGATCAGGCAGGCTGCAAAGGCCAATTCCAGACAAAAATTGAGGACGGCTCCTTTAATGAAACCATTAATAACATTTACAGAGGATCCAATAATGACTTATTATAAGTGAACAGGGAGTGGTAATCACTTCAAACTTTTTTACGACATTTGCAGCTCCGGGGAGAGTTGGCAAGGGAAGGACTGAGCAGTGACTCCGCTGTAGCTGTAAGCTTCAGTTGGACTCACATCGCCGTCTACTGTAGTTTCTTTCCACTGGCCCTCACAGAATGGAACATCTGACTCTCCTTGGTTTGAGAAACGCAATCCCTCTTTCTCTTTCTCTCTTTGTTCATCCTTCCTATGCAGCAAAGAGCGCTTATTGCCACTTTGCTGAAGTGCAGAAAAGCCACCGTTTTATTTGTCAATCTACCATCTTGTGGATTTACTCCATTGAGTCCCCAACAGTACATTTGCTCTGTATGGTTTTTGTTGCATTACAAAGCAATACTACATTGTACAGTGTGATGCTTGAACGCTTGGAAAACCAACCGCAAAATAAAAAGAGTAGGCGACATGGAAATGTTTTTTTACTTCTTGTTACTCCAAATAAATGGACAATTTGAAGAGTTCAGATGCACAAACTGCTCAACTGCTCATCTGAAACAAACAGCATTAGCATTATTAGATTTCTACATTTGGTTCACTACTTTCAGCTTTATTACAATTAAAATGTTTGTCACTGAATGAAAAGTAATATCTTTAAAAAATTTAACTAATTATTTAAATATTGTCAGTTTACAAACAAAATATGTCGAATGGACCTAGAGTTTTTTTTTTTCTTTCATATGAACACTTCATATGCTTTTTGTGCTAGCGGTTATTTAACTTATTAGTGTACGCAGAAAATAAATCCCAGGGAATATGATTATGGGAAAGCATTTAAGGGACAAGAGGCGGGACTCCTCAAAGTGAAACAGCTTTTCAGTGTTCTTCAACAGCATGCGTTTGAAAGATCGTAGGGCAGGACTTACTAAAGTGGCGAGTTAAAATCTAAGATGACTGGATAAAGACGCTTTCACAGAATAAAAAGGACTGGCTCTTAAACATAGCCACCAAAGCACTTATTAGTAAATCATTGTAAGTAAGGCAACTACTGTACTGTAACATAGCTACCAAAGCCCTTTTTAGTAAATTATTGTAAGTAAGGCAACTACAGTAGCTATTCTGATGCCATCAGTTTTAACATTTTAACATTTCTTTTACATTTGTGCATCATATTAGGGGAAATCTAAAAGCCACAGTATATAAACATGTAAGATGTTGTAATACATCTTTCCTATATGTACCCCTGAAGCCCTTGTGTGAGTCAGAAAGGACTTCATTCAGGGGTGAAGTCTAAACTACGAGGGTTGGCAGGAAGGCTACATTTGGATGACGCTTGCATATGCATTATCATATTGATTTGACTATGTGATGTTGACTAAAAAGATCTTTAAATTGTCTAATAAAAATATAATTAGATCTTTTCCTCAAGCTATTTTGCCTCCTGAATGCCTTTGGCTGTTAATGAAAACAGTAAACACTTCCCACTCTAAATACTGGGGAAAAAAGGTAACACTATACCAACCCTAAATTCTTTATTTAAGTGGAAACAAGAACAGGACTTAAGGTTTTGAAAAGATGACACATCAGCAACTCTGCTATACAAGACAGTAAACATCTGGTTCTCTTCATTCATTTAGCGATTAGACACAGTATTCTCAGTGTGTGGTTCAACTCTGTTTACCCTACAAACCTCCGGGTTTTCCATAAGAGGGGTACAGGGAGAAGAGATAGGTAAACTGTGGGCATATACACGGGAGAGTTTGAGGTTTCGGTGTGAACCTGAAGAAATTCCCAGTAAAAATACTGACTGGCCTGAAGAGCCTATTGCCAAAGAACAGGCTGGAGTATCGCTCTGTTAAACATCCAGTGAGTCTGTGACAATAACAATGTTCAGGTCAGCGTCACCCTGGAGGGAGAGAGTTTCTAAGGCTTCTCGGCTTTCACCACACACAATAGCTTTAGTGTTGTTTTTTCAGCTCTGCTTTGGCTACAAGGCTATAGGTGAAACTGTGTGGGAGGTTTACTGTACTGTACGTATTAATGTAATGTATACATGTAATCCAGATGTGAGGTCAGAAACAGTATTGGATTGGTTCTGGGAGAAAAGTATAGTCAAGCTTAGCCAGCAATCCATCTCAAGCAATACACAGTGATACTGAACTATAGCTATACTGAACTAAAACTCAAACAACTCAGGTGTGAACATATGTTGCTAATATTTAACTAACTGAGAGAAGTTCCTTGTGCGGTCAATCTCTCAGGGGGGATTTAATCGAAACCTGATCTGTCTTTGTTCAAACAAAGGTCTTTGGTTAATTTGAGGTGAACTCATTTCAGGTTAACATTGGTTTCAATGCCAATGTTTTAAGCCTCCCATCCCCCACTAGATGTTGAGTGTCAGGACGAGAGCCATGCAGCTAATATATCATGCTTGTGCATGCCGGCCAAAGCATACAAAATACAGAGACACATCTTTCAAGATAAGGGCTTGGGCTTTATTCTGGCAATGTGGAATGTACTATTTTCAGTGTGTGTATGTATATATATATATATATATATATACACACACACACACATATATACATACACACACATATATATATATATACATACACACACACACATATATATACACACACACATATATACATACACACACACATATATATATACACACACACATATATATATATATACACACACA
>JAODVN010160069.1:0-16584 GCA_025434125.1 Chologaster cornuta
GGGCAAGTGTGGCCCGTCACACTAAAATGTTCCACAGCACCATCATATGGCCTATTACCAGTATTGCATCTGACAATGTTCTTAACATTTAAATATCACGCAAATAAAAGCTATTGTCTAGTAGTCCATAGAGCTCAGCTCAGCTTTTCTCTCAATATGATCTCTAGATCAGTGCAGTGTTGATAACTTGGCTCACAAGGCTCATCCCAAGAGGATTGTGGGAGTTTAATCAGCCCATCAGAAGGGAATGTGATAACAGCTGTGTCGTTGAAGACATCAATGAGCCGGGATGGACAAGGCAGGGGTCTTTCTTCACACACTGCTACAGCCTGGGTAATATAGCTGTAATCTCGCTGGAACTCTCTGTCAATCATCCTGATTGGAGTACAGAAAAGAAAATGTCACCTAATGTCTGGTGTTTTCCAGTCACACAGCACCACACACAGAATGTACACACCTGTCTCTTATGCCAGAGAAGCTGTTTCCTACAATTGCCAATAGAGGCAGAGATTCTCTTTTCCAGTTCTTCCACAGCAAGTTGTTGTATAGGGCCTTCCCACAATGCATTAGGTAGAAGAGAGTGGGTTGACTCACTGACCGTTTCCCTTCCTGAGTAACAGATTTCTGCATGTTTAAACCAGTCTCATTGGATGACTGATTGTAATAGTATAGAAACGAATACTAACCTCATTCTCCATCAGTACCTTAAGACCCAACTCTTTCAATACTTCTTTCTCTCCCTTGGAGAACATGGGGTCATACACACAACACCTTTGCAGGGGTATCTAGGAGGATAAATTGACAGAAGCTTTTGTCAGTGTTTTTCTACATGTGAGCGTTATACTTTAAAATCTACATTCTAATCTTGTACCTGTAGAGTGTCAAGCAACAGAAGCAACATTGCCAACTGATAGCGAGCTGAGACACATGAGGAGAAGGAGCCCAGGCCATAACACACACACTCAATCCCTGGTGAGCATTTGTCGTCTCTGTTTGTCTCTAGCAGGTTTATAGGGATTTCATCTCCTTTGCCATTTGCTGAATGTTTTGACATGGCCACCAACAGCTGCTCTGGAAATAAGTGTTATGTATGTCTGTATTAAACAAAATGTTTTGCTGTCTGAAAAACAGCAATACATGTAAATGACGGCATGTTTTTTTATTTAATTTGTTTAACTCACCTTTCCACTCTTGCAAAAACTCCTCAATTTCCAATTCAGCCCTGTTGGAAGATCCTTGTTAATACGTTTGCCGTTCTAATATAAAGCACAGGACATTTTCATTTTAGATCAAACTATTACTATGTTAGGGGTATCTCTCACATAATTTCTCTGATCCGTTGAATAGTTTTCGTGACGTTCAGTTCATCTTGGCAGGTTGGAGTTCCCTGAAGTTGTTCTCTCCGAGGGGTCGCTTTACGCCGCCGAGCGACCTGCCACTGCTCTCCGGCGTCACACATTTCTATTCCTAATAAACAGTTACATATGATAAGATGGAGTCTGACTAAGAAATCACACATTTATAAAGAACAATATATAAGTATGGCAGGGACCAGGTCCACCTCCGAGTGCACTGGTGGGACTGGCAGGACTGTTTTGACTGTAACACACCATGTGCACTTCCTGCCGTCTCAATGACAACAGGAAGCACTTCTGTCCTCCGTGTTTGCTACCATGCTAGCTAACGCACATAGGCTGCTTCTACTATCCTAAATTAAGAAGAAGTTTACATTTTATGTCGTGATCAAGACGGCACCGGTCCAAGTAAGTTATGGAGAACCTAGTTTCTTTACCGGCGACGATTACCGGTAGCTAATAATCCAAATAATGTACATTATAGCAGTGTACGGTACAGTACCGTACTGCGGTACCGTACCGTAGCTTGCCTTAACAGATACGGTACAGTTACAAAGTGGCCACAAATAATATATATCGGATTCACATTGTCCATCGAATAATGTTAACAAAGGTTTTTTTTTCGTTTGGTGTCTTGATGTAATGCCATCTTTTTAATCAGGATATCCAGCGATGTCTATGTCCCACTTATATGGCCGAAGGGAGGAAGAGGAAGATGGTGTGGAGGTGGAGAGCTTTGAGATAACAGACTGGGACCTGGCTAATGAGTTCAATCCAGATCGTCGCAGACACAGGCAGACCAAAGATCAAGCTACCTATGGCATCTGGGCAGACAGAGACTCGGATGATGACGTCAGACCCAGCTTCGGCGGTAAGAGGTAAGCTACTCGTCAGGTCCTGTTGTGCCCTGGTCCATTGAGTGCTATGAAAACAAATTACATGTTTGTTTTTACCATTCCTACCCCACGTTTCTGTGTTTGCAGGTCTAAGGACTACACAGCTCCAGTGAACTTTGTGAGTGGAGGCCTGCGTAAGTCAGCAGCTGAAGAGAAGACGCAGCAACAAGATGGAGACTCGGATAATTCAGACGATGATGACACTCCTGCAGCAGCTCCCCCCACTCGTGGGACTGCACCCAAGACACTGCAGACGGTAGTTTGTTGTTAGGATGTTTAGCCTGCTATATGTAAGCCTTGCTGGCTTCATGAAGCATTGCACATGTTAATTTACTTGTAAGTAACTGTCAGTTGACAAAGGCTCTTATTTGTCTCTTTCAAGGGTGGTAATTTCCGCGTACACCAGCCTCAAAGTCAAAGGTTTGCAGCTGGAATACGGGCAGGTCAAGACATAGGTACCTGGGAGAAACACACGCGTGGGATTGGACAGAAGCTGCTGCAGAAGATGGGCTATCAGCCCGGCAAAGGCCTGGGCAAGAATGCTCAAGGTCAGTGAATCTGAACTGAGAAGGGTGTTTTACATGTTAGATAGATGCCCTAGGATCAGATGTTGATTCTGTACTGTCACTGCTGCAGGTATTATAAAACCCATCGAAGCAAAGGTTCGTAAAGGCAAGGGAGCGGTGGGTGCGTATGGCAACGAGCGAACCCAGCAGAGTCTTCAAGACTTCCCTGTTGTCGACTCAGAAGAAGAAGAAGAGAAGGTCGAGAGTTCCAACCAATACATACAGTCTGTCTTTTCCACCGCCAGTTCCAGCCATGCTGAATATTCCTGGCTGGACCGTAGATACAGGCTGCATTGTGTTGAACATTCACTTTCTGGCCGTGTAGGAGTTCCAAAAGGAGCTCGGCCAGTGGCGTAGGGAACCTGCTGGTCCTGGAGGGAAGAAGAAGCCAAAGTATTCCTACAGGACTGTAGAAGAGCTCAAGGCTAAAGGCAAGCTGGCCGGACGGACCACACACACACCTGCAGGGGAGTTGGCTCAAGTCAAGGTGAGCTCTATTAGAGGGAGTCTACCAGATTAAGTCATATTAAGTGTTAAGTCATAGAAAGTTAGATGCACTGACCTTTGGCTTATTTGATATAGCCTAGACTTCCTATAATGGTGCTTATTTGCTAAGCAGCGCTTAAGTAAATGTGTGATGTTACTGGCACGCATGCGTGAGGTTCTGTTTTGGATTGCTGACTTCCTGGGCTGCTCTTCCACTTCCAGGTGATCGATATGACTGGGAAAGAGCAGCGAGTGTATTATAGCTACAGTCAGATGACCAACAAACACAGTGTTCCTGATGAAGCACCGCCCAGCATGTCCACTCGGGATCAGAAGCCACCTGGCTTTGCTCTCCCTGAGCTGGAACACAACCTGCAGCTGTTAATAGACCTGACAGAACAGGACATATTGCAGGTACCGGGGCAAAATCAACTCCATTTGGTGCTATAATAGGTCACGCATGCAGCCGTTTGTCTGTTTTAGCTGTTGGTCATTGTAAATGTGATCCTCTGTCTGTCCCATAGTCTGCCAGGCGCCTGCAGCACGAGAAAGATGTAGTTGTGACCCTGAGCCACGAGTCATCTGCCCTGCAGACCCGCCTGGAGGCAGAGCAAGACGCCATCCAGAGGATGGAGGCTGTACTGCAGCTAGTAGAGCGCTTTCAGTCTGGGGAGAACGCACCTGGGGAGGGCCCCAGCCTGCAGGTATGTACGGTACACTTTTAGCATGGAACAAACAGACTAGTCAGGTATACACCACATGACACGAGGGCCCCAATTATTTCCCTTGCACTTCAGAGTTGGACAATGGGTGCTAGGGGTCCATAATATATTGACTCAGTATCTTTATCGCAATATTGCGTCGCTCGGCAGTATCATATAAAAAACCTTTGTTGATAAAGTACATTTTTATTTTGTGGAGTGATGCGTCCGTTGAATGTGGTTTAGACTGAGGGAGACAATGAACAATCGAGATCGGAAAGAAAACATTAGTGGCAAAGAATGTATCCTCGGCACCTTGGAATTACTCTTATTGTACCAGTTTTATTTATATATACATACATACGGTATATGCATATATTGCAAGATTAAGAAAACTCCCCCCTCAAACTAAAGCGGACACAGGTAAAACCCAAATCACGAGCTGTCTTGAGTTTTCCCATTGAATTTTTATTGCTTTGGTGTGAAAAGGTTATTACAATAAGCAGAATGTTTTAACTAAAAAATACCTGAGTCATCTGTATGTGTTATCTAATGTAGGTTTCCCTCCCTTGTTTCCCAGGAATGTGCTCAGATCTTTGAGACTTTACAGACAGAATACTATGAAGAATATAAGACTATGGGTTTGGCAGATTTGGCTGTAGCTGTAGTCTATCCATTACTCAAGGATAAGCTGCGTACCTGGGACCCTCTTAAGGTACCGTGCATTTATTCAGCTTTTTACAGTTACAATTACTTACAATATAGGCTATGGAAATAATAGTATTATCCATCATTTTGTTTCTTGTTTGTAAACCTTGTAGGACAGTTCCTATGGTCTGGAAGAGGTTGGCCAATGGAGAGCAATCCTTGAATCTAGACAGCATCACTCCAGTGCCCCAGATGTAAACATGGATCCATACCACAGGTTGGGGACACACCACACACACAAAATACGGATGGATGCTATAATATATGATTGATTATTTGTGTGTGTGTCTAGACTCCTGTGGGAAGTGTGGATCCCAGTAATGCGGTCGTCTGTGTCAAGCTGGCAGCCTCGTGTGGTAGGGCCCATGGTGGACTGTGTGGAGGTCTGGGCACCGCTGCTTCCAGTATGGCTACTGGACCACCTGCTGGAGCAGCTCATATTGCCCCGGCTACAGAGAGAGGCAAGAGACACACCTACATTAACTTGCGTGGAGACACGCACGTTTTGGCAACATTTCTGTGCAGGTTCACCCCTACAACTCTCATACTGAGTTTTTCCTTTCTGTGATAGGTGGATACCTGGAATCCCTTAACTGACACAGTGCCTATCCACTCCTGGGTCCACCCTTGGCTTCCTCTGCTCCAGTCACGGCTGGAGCCTCTGTATGCCCCGATTCGAAGCAAGCTTGCCAATGCCCTTCAGCGGTGGCATCCCAGCGATGGCTCCGCCCGCCTTATTCTGCAGCCATGGAAGGATGTGTTCTCCCCCGGAGCTTGGGAGGCCTTCATGGTTAAAAACATAATTCCTAAACTAGGTATGCTCCTGCCGTTATAGTGCGACTATAGTGAGGATGACTTGTTGTAGAGCGAAACAATGTCTTTCACCTCCAATGGTTCCCCCTTTTTCAGTATAGTTTATCTGCTTATGTCTGCCCTACCGTTCTGTACTGATTCCTTCTTTTGTGCACTTTTCTCCACAGCTCTGTGTCTGGGTGAGCTGGTGATCAATCCTCACCAGCAGCAGATGGAGCCGTTCAACTGGGTGATGGACTGGGAGGGCATGCTGTCCCCTTCCAGTCTTGTGACCCTTGTGGATAAGAACTTCTTTCCTAAGTGGTTGCAGGTTAGTCGGTGCACTAAAACAGTTTATTCACACAAGAGGAGTGTTTCAGTTTGGCTATCCGTAATTGGCATTTATGCTTAACTGACTTAAATATATATATATATATATATCTTAGGTGCTGTGTTCGTGGCTGAGCAACAGTCCTAACTATGAAGAAATCACTAAGTGGTACCTAGGTTGGAAGACTATGTTTAGCGATATGCTATTATCCCAACCACTCATCAAGGAGAAATTTAATGAAGCCCTGGACATAATGAATCGTGTTGTGTCTTCAGGTATGGGTTCGTCTTTTCACATTGAAAGCCATGGTGTATACTTTTAGCAATATTTTGAGAGATTATTTTGGAATGGGTACTGTCCACTACTTTGCACACAGCATTTGGACACCCTCTGGTTTGCTCGCAGGTTGATCTGAGGTATACTGTGGCCTTAACTTAAAGGACTGCTGATAAAGATCATTGCTTTACAGTTTGTTTTCCTATTACTTCAAAACTCAGATATTAAAAACACTCTTTTCTGTTCTCAGGTGGATATATGCAGCCAGGTGCGAGGGAGAACATTGCATATCTCACGCAGACAGAGAGACGAAAAGACTTCCAGTACGAAGCATGGCAGGAGCGCAAGGAGGCAGAGAGTGTGGCTCAGAGAGGCATCAGTGCCGGCCTGCCTACAAATTTCAAAGACCTTATCCAGGCCAAGGCAGAGGAGAACAACATTGTTTTTATGCCATTAGTGGCCAAACGGCACGAAGGAAAACAGCTGTACACATTCGGCCGCATTGTAATCTACATAGACAGAGGGGTAGTGTTTGTGCAAGGAGAGAAAACCTGGGTTCCCACATCCTTACAGAGTTTGATAGATATGGCCAAATAATGGTGGGTTGCCTTCAATATTGCCTTGATAATGTAGGGTGAATATTGAAGAGTCATGGAAATGAGTAAATTACATGTAACTTTTGTCCTTTTTTGTAAATTGACAATAAATGTTTTTTGGGATTAAAGTTGTTTTGCTTAATTTAGTTTATTTTCAACACTATTGCTGTGTTCAGGACAGTGTAACTACATCTACATGCAATTAATCGCAGTTGACTGAAGAAGTTGAGCTGGGCTGTGGTTTGAACAACAATGCGATTGTGTTTTATTGCAGAATATTGTTGTTTCAGCTGTATGCACTGAAAGTCTTAAAGTAGTTCAAGAACGTTTAGAATACATGTGTAATTTCAAAGTTAATTTAACGTTATGGACGTTCAGTCGACTGAACACCATTATGTTACTGAACTAGGTGTGTTGACTCAAAGGCAGTAGGTGGCAGTATTGTATGCGCAATAATCGAAAGGTACATTTTTATGGCACAGATAAGCTTCCGTAGGGTTTGTGTTGCTGTACTCGACGGGCCTGAAGGGGATTGTGCTTCAACGATTTGTGAGAGCCTATAATTAAGTGTTTAAATCATTTTTATATTTTCTGTTACCTTGGTAAGTGCATATCTTTCGTAATATATATATATTTTTTTTACATTTCAGCAATTGGTAAATGTACGGTACCTAGAATCGTTAATGCATGTGTTAGCTTAGCAGCTAGCCAGAGTTATCTTATGGTCATACGACTAATTAGTTAACGTACCAGAGGTTACTTGTCATATTTAAGATAATGTCATGATACATAATTTCGTAAGTATGACCAGTTCTTGTCTTAGATACTAATAATTAACTAAACATTGTTCTCTAGCCAGTGAATCATGTCTTCCGAGGCCCTTAAGAAGCGAAAGGCTAAAGTTGTCCGGAGTGAAGGTGGTACTCCAGAGATTAAGCGAGTTCGTGATGGAGAACAGCAGGTTTGTGCAGCCGTACAATGGATGTCTTTTCGGGAAAAGCAAACAGTAACAGTAGCATCAACCCTGAAATATGTTCTGGTATACACGGGTTATTATGCAAACAGCTAGTTTGAGGGAATTTGACCGTCCCAGCCTACCAATCACAGCCTGGCCATCCTTATTCGTAAGACCAACTTGGAAAGGAGAAACTATGCTGCGAATCAAGCAGGGTAATTATGTTGTAATACAATTGTCTCTTTTTAGGAGGTACGTGTTTATAACGAGGAGGTTGAACTTGATAAACGAGACCCGCAGCAGGACTACAAGCAGTACAAACAAACATGTGACAGTTTGGTCAAACTCATGGGAGAAATCCAGGAGCTCAAAGCCAGTGGAGCCAAAGAAGGGGTGAGAAATACGCATCCTTTAATTGAACTTTTTTAACAGTTTCAGTAGACCTTCAAAGTCGACTCAAAACAAATGTTTAATAATCAATATGGATCTCTATCAGGTTAAAATAACAGGCATAGCCAATGAATACTGGATGTAAACACCACTAATACATTAAATAATCTGTATTTTAAGAGTGCTGAGATGGAACAGAGACGCATGCAGAGTGGCATTCTCTTCATGAATCTGAAAAAACTCAACCGTTTGGCTCATATGCGACTTAAGAAAGGCAGAGACCAAACACACGAGGTAAAACACGTATATATATGAACATAAGTATGCATACTTTAGTATATATTGCTTATTTATACCCTTTCTACGTCTCACCCCCTAAGGCCAAACAGAAAGTAGATGTTCTCCACCTTCAGTTGCAGAACCTTCTGTATGAGGTCATGCACCTTCAGAAAGAGATTAGCAAATGTCTGGAGTTCAAGTCAGTACATTTACCATTTAACCACCTATGCTACTAATATCTGCAGGAATTTGCATTTGACAGCAGATAATTTACCTTCCTTTTCCCTGGCCAAGGTCTAAGCATGAGGAGATAGACTTGGTCAGTGAGACAGAGTTTTACCAAGAGGCTCCATTGGAGATTTCCAGGCCACACCTCACTAAAGATGACCCACACCAGCTCACACTGGCACGCCTGGACTGGGAGCTGGAACAGAGAAAGAGGTGGGCACCCACACCTATATAAACAAAACCGGTTACGCTGTGTTTGTTGTGAAAGTGTCCTCATGTGAGCTGAATGTGTACTGTGAATGTCGTGTCACATCTCTGTTGTATGTATGTATATATTATACGTTAGTAGATCCAGACCCATTTTGCGTTGTTAGTCGAGCATCTCTCAAATAATCACGTCTCTGTATATAGGCTGGCAGAGAAGTACAAGGAGTGTCAGGCCACCAAGGAGAAGATCCAGAAAAGCATTGAAGTGAAGAAGGAACATCTCAGCAGCCTTCAGCCAGGATTGAATGCCATCATGCAGGTACCACTGCTGTTAACAAACCATGATTTAGCCTATTGCCTATATACTGCTGACATCACACGTCACCTGTTAAGCCCCGTATGTAAAATAAACAATTTATTTTGCGATTATCCTTATCACTGAACATCACTTCACCTGCTATGTGCCCATGATCATCATTTATAGAATAATTTCTTAGCAGTTTAAATATCTATATTTAGAGGTGGAATAGAACCCAGAAAATGCCACTCTGGTGCTGTTTTCAGATAGCGTGCATATTCTGGCACATGTCCTTGTTATTTTTGTTATTTTAAGGCATTTTGACTATGGGCTGAAAGTTTGGTGGTTAATGTTCTTGCATAGCGTGACAAGTCATTGGACTTATCATATTTCTGTTGTGAAACTGCGTGCCTGCGTATGTACGTCATCATTGTAAACCATAAATGGGTCTATTGAATGCTTCACAAAAATAACTCTAACAGTGTTACGTTTTTCTTTCACAAACGCAGTTTAACCTTGTTTTAGATAATTCTTTGAATCTTTAGATTAAATCATTAAGTATTATATAATAATACATATGTTATTATAATGTGAGCAGGTCATCTTGTTCTGGACATATTACATGGCTGGATCTCTTCTCTATTTCCCATCCCCAGGCCTCTCTCCCAGTGCAGAAGTACCTCTCTATGCCTTTTGAGCAGACCACCAAACAAACAGAGGTTGCGCGCCATTTGCCCCCCTCTCTCTACGTTTTGTTTGTGCAGGCTAATGCCTATGGACAGGCCTGTGGTATGTTTAGTAGCTGTTATTTGGAGGCTGCAAGAGCTTGTGACACGGCAGAGGTTGACTCTTGGCCTAATGATGTTTTTCTTTATTTTAATGTGCATGTTCAGATAAGAACCTGACTGTGTCGATTAGTGGTGATATGGATGAGGCCAAGGCCCTATCAAAGCCTCCAGAGGACTCTCAAGGTATGAGATCTACTACATGCATTCACTTATTTCCATTCAGGGACATTCTATCATTATTTTAACTGGTCCATTACGCCCAGCCTTATGACATTATTTATATATATATATATGTATATGTGTATATGTATATATGTATATGACATTTGTGAATTCTGTTTTGTCCAGATGACGAGAGTGATTCAGATGCAGAAGAGGAGCAAGAGAAAACTGTAAGACCCTCTAAATCACAAAGCCTCTAAATCACAAACATTGCTCTCCATTTATTGTGGCCTTGCCTTAACTCTATATTGCTACCTATCTCTGTATTTCTCTCTATCTTTCTCACACTCTTACACACACACGCAGTGACTTCAGCTTTCTTCTTAGACGCTTAACACTCCCACCATTGCCCAAACTATCCCCCAAAACCTCGGCTGTCACACATTGTGGTCTGGGGAATCGGGATTGTGCATATGTATTGCTTCCTGCATCCGCACCCCTGCCACTAGTCAGGGGATTCTGGGATCTACAAGAAAGTGTAGGTGACTGTAACCTGAGCTTATTTCTAACATGCCCACAGAATGTCTGTCTGACCAGCCCCTAAATGCTTCTCTCTCTCTCTCTCTCTCTCGTGAGGTCAATCTCTTCTTCATTGTGATCTTATCAATCAGATTTTGTAATATCTGCTGCGTTGGCATGTGCCAGCTCAGCTACAGCTTCCTCATTTCCTCCCTCCTCCTCTTTCCCTTCTTCACTCTATGGCTTTAAATACTTTTCCCTGTAATTGTAGATGGTTGAACGGTGGATGTGTGAATTGGGTACCAGCGGTTTCTTTAATGTCCAATATGTGATCGCTCGCTGGTCACCCTTCTGCTTGTTCACCCACAGAAGAGACGGAGGCCAACTGCAGGGTGTCAGCTGGACGATAAACGGCGGGAGATGTTGAAGAGGCACCCCCTCTCTCTCCGCTTAGACCTCAAGTGTAAAGGTAACCCCTCCATACCGCCATGTTTTATGGGGGGGGGGATGCTCTCTTCAATTAATAAAACAAGAGCGAGAATGAATGGTAGCGGTTGCAGTATGCCTTTAACTTCCCCACAATGCTTTGTATCCTCTAGAGCCTCCATAGACGCATATTTTTAGTGACTCTACTAAGTATAGCCTCCTTAAGTGTGGCCTTGTCTATTATTAATGTGTTTTTCACCCTCGTATGCCCCCTAGTGGCAATATCAGATTAGAGACGGATAGCGAAGGGATCTGCATTGCAGGCGTAACACTATCTAAGCGGGAGGGTGATTTAGGGAGATGCCAGTGATTGTTTAAAAAGTGTGTCTGTCTGCAGCACCTAGGCTACAGCATCCTGGAAGCATATTCTCACTCGCTATCTCTTTATTTCGGGTGCCGTCTTAGTCTGCCGCTGTCCTCTAAAGCAAAGTCCTGTTATTATGTACTGCAGTTCGTGTGGTCACGCCCTGTTATCTCTTGCCCTCTTCAATGCTCTCTAAAGCTCTATAGTCTGAAGTAAGACCTCAGGGATATTAAATGATTAAATGCACATCATGCATTTATATTGATAATTAAATGAAAGGACTGCAGCATTAACCTGACCTCTGGCTGCATTGGATCCATGCCTTGGAACCTTCTTCTTAATCCAATGTAAACGCCATCAAATAGACATTAAAAAACGTGTGTATATTTAATGGCCAGTGTCATTGATCAACATGGAGCGCTTTTTAATTCATGTATGTAAGCTACACTGTTGTAAAATGCTGTATATGTGCCGTGTGCCTAACGGCCGTCAGAAGGTCTGGAACAGGCTAAACGTAAGATTGATAGGTCTATATTTTCTCCACAGATGACAGCATTCTCCATCTCTCCTTCTATTATCTGATGAGCCTCAACATCATGACTGTGAAGACAAAGGTGTCTACCTCTACAGATCTCACCGCAGCCATCAGTGCAGGGTATGTTTGTGTGTGTGTGTGTGTATTCCACGCCTATTTGCTTCCATAATAACGGCTTACTTTTTGCATTCTCTCTCAGAGAGCTGTTGAACCCAGAGACTCTGCTCAACTGCCTCTATACAAACGACCAAGGCCAGGAAACGCCAAACCCTGCTAACCGTTACCAGTTCGATAAAGTAGGGTAAGGGAGGCTGATCATTAACGGTATTTTTATTCTTTTAAAAGTTAATTATAAAATAATTCTTATTCTTGTGTCAAGTGTATTTATATAGCCTGTAATCAAATTAGTCTCAAGGGGTTCCACATGGAAACAAACGGCACCCCGTAACCGGCTGTTCCGCCCAGTGATATCCACCATGTTGTAAACCGTATATCACTCCCGCAGGATTGTTACTTTTGCTGACTACGTAGAAGAGCTGGGTCATCCCTACCTGTGGGTGCAGAACCTCGGAGGCCTGCATTTTCCCAGTGAGACTCCAGAGGTGCGTGTCATGCAGAAAAAATTATCTTTGTAGAAAATTTGACCGCATATGTAGACAATGTAAACACTGATAAGAATCTATTGTATTTACAAAAAGTTATTGACAGAGCTTTCTTTTGGTGTGTGTGTGTGTTTGTGTGTGTGTGTGTGTGTGTGTGCACGCGCGCTATAGTTCATAATTCCAGTATGCTATATCTGGCAGGCAGGCAGGCGGCGTCTGACCTTCCTCTGTTCTGTGTGTTCAGGGCGTGTGCGGCGGCAGCGCGCTGAGCGCCAGCCACATGGAGACCACCATTAAGCTCCTGAGGGGCCGCCTCCAGTCTCGCTTGGCTCTCCACAAGCAGTTTGCGTCACTGGGTGCGTGTGCATAGACCCCTCCCCCCGTTGCATCTTCACACTCCTGCCGTTAACCCCCATAGTGTCTTTTAAGTAACGGCGTTCCTCCGCCGCCCCTGTCCTCAGAACACGGCTGCATCCCTGTCTCCAGTGAGTGTCAGCACCTGTTCCCCACCAAGGTCGTCTCCCGGCTAGCTCGGTGGACCACCATCACCCGTCAGGACTACATGGCATGTAACCGTACGCGCAGTGTGTTTAGCTGACCTGCTAGCCAACGAGGCCGCGTCTGACCCACTGCTCTTGACTCCGTTCCCGTAGGCCCTGCCGTTCACACGTCACATAATGGACGCGGGCCTGGCTAAGGAGTCTGACGTGTACTTCATGGGCATGGTGGAGAGAGGCACAGGTAGGCTCTTATGACAGGAGCTGGCTGCAGCACTGATGTAGCAGCAGTGATGGCCAGAGGCTAACAAACCTCTCTGTCACCCCATAGCTCACCTCCAGGCTGCAGTGGTGCTGAGCCCCCGTTACCCAGAAGTCTCTCCTCTGTTCTCCCTCTCTCTCAGCTGGAAGGGAGAGCGGAGCGGGCGCACCGACGACAACCTCAGAGTACGAGCATTTTAAAATGATATTAAAACGTGTTTTAATAAACTTCTTATACAGCAAGGGGGTTAGACGTACCTTGATAATATGTGCTGCACGTAGAGCTTTGTAGACAGAGTAATAGAGACAATGGAAGTCAATAGATGCTGGGGCGGGGGAGAAAACGCTGAAAGATCAGCATGAAGACTTGTATTGCATCAATGTAAGATGGCAATATTTCTAATCTCATACAGTGAAGCGGCACTCCTCTCTCATTGATAGTAGTCAGCAGGATTTGCATTCTAGTTTCAATCAATGACGTGCTGCTTTTGGTTTCCTCAGGCCATGGAGAGCGAAGTGAATGTGTTCAAAAACGAGCTCCAGGGACCACGCCCAGGTCACCAGCTACTGATCAATCAGATTGCACGCCTGTGCCTGTGTCTGGATGTGTACTTGGAGACGGACGGACCAGACAGCAGCGTGGAGGGACCACAAGAGTTCCCCCGTGAGAAGATGTGCCTGCGCATTGTCAGGTATCAGACGTGTCAAGAGACGTCTGCTGACGCACACCGTGACGCTCTCATTCGCCGGCATGTTCCTGACCCGTGTCTTTGTGTCTTTCAGGGGTCCCAATCGTTTGAAGCCATTCAAGTACAACCATCCTCAGGGCTTCTTTAGTCACCGTTAACGCTGGCCATAACTTGGTGCCTGTGCCTTTGTTCCCCTATTAAGAAATATGTTGGAACCGTGGGAACATCGGACCCTAGCTGTAGCTGTCTTTTTAAAACTGCCATTTTGAAATGTGAACATTAAAAGCGTGTTATTTTCTTGAATGAACATGTATCTTTTTTGTGTGCATTGCTTTAAGCTGTTGTCAAAACCTTTGCACTCATCTGCACACCCTTTCCCTGATGGCCTATTTCTAGTTGCTGCATCACAACTGATTCTGCTATTGTGCTTCAGTACTTTGCTATGCTCAGGTGAGTCATTGTCACTCACTGTGTTTCTACAACAAGTGGTGCATACTGCACCACACAACACTATCCCTGCCTTGGCAATGCGTGTTTTAATTTGGGGCGGGGGGGTTAGGGTTACGTTTCTGAGGGAGCACCCTATGGCATTGAACAGAGAAGTGATTTTGTTTGCATAGAGTTTACTTCAGGTTTTTCCCCAGCATTTCAAACTCCACATTAAACGGCTAGGACATAAAGTCAGTGATGTCACAAGTGTTGTAACAATCACTCAATAGTGCTAGTGTGTTCCATTAAATGATGCACTTTAGTGTGCATAGCGGTAAATCATGGTAAAGATTTAACAATATGCATTATGTGGGTGGCAGTTTTGTATTTAGGAACAGCTTATATCAATGTACAGTATGCTCACTAAAACCCAACATTTAAGAACCAATTTGCTTACTGTAGTCCAAACTTGACCTGGTATTATATTTACTAAGTCAATGTACATTTGAAAGTATTGTACATTGTAGATAGGCTTATTACATGCGCTGATATATGAAATAGTATTTTTGCAGTGCAGGAGAGCTGCATTGAGAGGGTAATTAATTCTGTTTTGTGCAAGAATGTGTTTTCTACTGGCCTGTTCCTGATCCAAACACGAGCCTGGTATCTGAAGCGGTGTGGTAGCTGCCTGCTGCGAGGGAGCTGCAAAAGCCCCTTTTATGAGACGCAATGCAGGAGATTCACACGGCTTCACACCTTTAGCACGTTCAGGATGCATCTATTTCCAACTCATTCCTACATTAGCTTGAATCTGCAAACACTAGAAAAGTCTCACACAAGTGTCCTTTTTTTAATACCTTTATTCATTGCATATTCTCAGCAGTGTATACATAGCACATTCGTCGCCCTAGCATTACAGACCAGAAAACGTGACACATTTCACCCGTCAAGTTTATCTGCATTAAGGTGCACAACAAGCAAATTCAAGTCTTTCTATGCCTCTGTAAATATAATACACATGTATATATCTCTGTAGACACGTATTCTAATATATTATTGTGCCACAATCCTCAGCTCAACATACATTTTCAGCCTTGAAGGCTTGTGTAGGCCCCTGCAGTCCTCATTCAGAGGGGTTGTGTTTAAATGCACTTGTTAACATTAAGGGCAGTTTTCACATTCAGGCAAGTGTTTAGAGCATTCTGCATTCACTACAGTCATACATCCGAAGCATTGACGGCGTGTAATGGCCATACTTATTATTTGCTTTAGAATCACTATTGCTTACATACTGTCTGTCACCTGCATAGCTGTGGACACCCGCTGGTCAGGTGACCTGCCAAATAACCCTCCCCTTTGAATCCGTGTCCCTCCCTCCCCTCCCCCTACCACAACTGGTTCCCCTCCCCTCTGCCAGCACAGCTTCAGTAACTGCATTCTGCCTCACTTCTTCTTCTTGCTGTCCTGGGCCTCTGTCTCTTCCTTGGCACCCTTGCTGGCGCCTGCTTCCTTCTTCTCCTCCTTCTTCTCCCCCTTCTCCTTCTTCTCCTCCTTCTTGTCCTCCTTCACCTCAGATTTTTTCTCCTCTTTCTTGCTCTCAGGTTTAGGGGCCGGCTTCCCTGGCTGGGCCTTCTCCTCCGTTTTGGGAGGAGCTGTCTTCTCCTCCTTGGCAGGGACGGGGCTCTCTTTAGGCTTGTCTTCTGAGGGCTTGGAAGGAGCAGAGGGTTTGGGGGCATCGTCCTTCTTCGGAGTCTCCTCTGCTTCGCTGTCTTTCTTTGTGCTGGGTTTGTCTGTCTTCTCCACCGTGCTCTCAGGCTCTTTCTCTTTGGGTGGTTTCACCTCCTTCTCTTTCTCCTCCTCTTTCTCTATATCTTTCTTCTCTTCCTTCTCTTTCTTCTCTACCTCTTTCTTTGGTTCCTTCTCTTTCTTCTCTTCCTTCTCTACTTCTTTATTCTCTTCTTTCTCTATCTGCTTCTTCTCTTCCTTCTCTGCCTCTTTCTTCTCTTCCTTCTCTTTCTTCTCTTCCTTCTCTATCTGCTTCTTCTCTTCCTTCTCTACCTCTTTCTTCTCATCTTTATGGGTATCATTGACTGCAGGGGTCTTCTCCTGTACTGGGGACTTTGGTTCGGGGCTCTTGGGGAGAGGGGACTTGGGAAGGGAAGATTTGGACTTGGGTGCTGGTGATGTGGAAGTTGGGGACTTGGGGCTAGCCACTGGAGACTTGGGGGCTAGGGACATTGACTTGTCT
>JAODVN010160070.1:0-14453 GCA_025434125.1 Chologaster cornuta
TATCTATACATAAAGGTTAGGTATTAACAGAACATTTAATAGATCATTAACACATACTATATAAGAATATAAACACATGTTTGTATGTGGTAAACAGAACACATATGGGTAGCATCATATCTCACACAGAACACAAAGCCTATGACAAGTCGTGTGTAAGAGAAGAGCTACGACGTGGGACGTGTCTACTTCACTTGAGGACAAGACAGCCTTCAGGCGCACACGTACCATGCATCATCTCCACCAAGGAGATGTTGAAGAGGTCCTGCACCACTCCCAGACACAGCTTCCCCTCGCACAGCAGCACGGGCCTGCGCTCGTCGCTAAACACGTTCTCCGACAGCTGCTTCTGCACACGGGCAGACAGACAGGCAGGCAGGGGAAGGTTAGCTAATCCTTGAAGTGAAAGTTGCAGTCAAAGATTAGGTTGTTGATTTTGTAAAGTGTAAGGGAAGTTCCACTCTTTTAAAGTTCACACTGACATCATTAAGCTAGCTGATGCTTTTATCTTAAGCAATATACAATTAGTAGTAGGCTACTTGTACGCCATGTGTCAATAACAAGGAATAGGTTACACACTGCCAGTAAATTTGAGATGCCCAAGCAGAAGATAATTGTTAGGCTACACGTTATATAACCACACTGTGAAAAATGTGTTGCATGGTGGGAAAGCCAGAATTAAATTTTTACTGTTAAAGAAACTCCATATCTTCGCACCTAACTGTTTTAATAGCTTTGTTTTAGGTTCGTTTGGTTCAGCGGGAAATCATTATCTTAGAAGTGGTGCATAACGTCAGAGGATTGCAGAGGAAAACTAGCCTGTTTAATGTAATAAATACATTAAACATCTATGTGGAAATGTTTGCCTAACAAAACCAATCAAACTAACTCTGCCCTGGCCCGAAGGCGCGTCAGCGCTCTCTCCTACCTGACAGGTGACGTTGACGTAGGGGGGCTCGTCGCAGGCGCTGGGGTACGTGCCGGCGGCCTTCCTCCCGTTGGGGGCGTGACCCCCGACCTCCGCCACGCACCGCTGCACGTCGGCGAAGCGCGCGGCCAGACGCTCCATGCTGAGCACCAGCTGCTGCAGCGTGCGCTCCCTGGCTCCCCCACCCACACCCCCGTCCCCGCCCCTCACACGGGGGAGCGGGGACGGCTCCGCTGGGGCCTTGCCGGACAGGAAGCCCCCAGCCCAAACACCCACGCGGCCACCGGGCGGCTCCCCGCCGACACCCTCCACCGCCAGGAAGGACGAGCTGGAGTCGGCCCGGGTGGAGACGTCCGTTGAGCTGGCGACGGGACTGGGCTCCGGGCTGCTGCGCAACTCCTCCACCAGATGGCGGCCCACTACTCCTCCCCCTCCGCCGGGCAGCACCAGGTCCCAGACGCCCGGCCGCTGCTCCCGGTCGTACGAGACGACCGGCTGTTCCGAGTGCCGCCGGGGGGACAGCGCTGGCGATACGGTGCGTCGGGCGAAGGGGGAGGGGCTCTCCTCGTGGTACGCCAAGTCGTGGACCGCCAGCCGCAGCAGGTACTTGTCGGCGCTGGAGGAGGGCAGGAAGGCGGGGTCGCTGGCCCTCTGCCGGCCCACCATCAGCAACAGGGTGCGGTCGTCCAGGAAACAGACGCCCTTGGGCCGCTCGCTGTCGTCCATGGCGACCCGCTGCACGACGGGCATGCCTGCGGCCGTCACGCGGTACACCAGCACCACGCTGCACGCGTTGGACGCCACGGCGACGGTGGAGCCGCCGGCGTCCAACGCTACGATGTCGGGCGAGAGCACGCCCGGCACAGCCACGCGCCGCGTGACGGTGGCTTGCCGCTCGTAGCTCACCAGCACCAGGTGGGAGGAGTCCCGGCCAGAGCCCGTCACCGCCGCGTCACGCCGCCGCAAGTGGAGCAGCGGGCTCGGGTCCGAGCGCCGGTGCCGAGACAGCAGGCCTGTGAGGTCCACGGGGCCCTTGCCGTTGCCGGCGGAGACGCAAAAGCGCTCGTACTCGAATGACTTCCTCCGGTGGTTTTCCTCGTCATCGTCACAGAGTCCCCGGCCGCCGCCGCTCCCCGCTTCGGCCTCGTCGGACATCTCGAAAGTGAGGTCGGCGTTCAGCCTGCACAGCTTGTCCAGGGGCAGCTCGGTCGTCACGGCGACCCGGGCATCGCCAGCAGCGCGGACGGCACGCACGTAGCCGCCCACGTCGAACACGGGGCAGAAGGCGCACGGAACCAGGCTCTTGTGAGCGTCGCTCCACGTGTATGACAACAGCGTGTTCCCCGCGGCGACCACCAGCCGCGAGCCGTCCCCGGTCCAGCAGGCGCCGTGGATGGGCTCCCCGGCTCCGCCGCGGGCCTCCGCGCGTATGCAGCGGTTGTCGACGCGTGGCGAGATCATCACCGAGGCGTCCTGCCTGGTCACCACGGCCAGGACGTCCAGCCGGGGGTGCCACACGCAGCCCTGGGGCAGCAGCGGCACCGGCTCGGCTGCCTCGCACGTCTGCGTGCACAGCAGCTTGTCGTGCTCCAGCGCGCTCAGCTGCAGCTGCCAGACGGTCACGCGCTTCTTGTGCTGGACGGCCAGGAGGGCGGGGGCCCCCGCGCTGCCCCAGGACAGACCCAGCACGTGCTCAAACTGCCCGATGACATTGGTGTCGCCGAACTTCACCTCGCCGCCGCCGCCGCCAAAGCAGAACGAGGTGAGGCACACCTGCCGCCCGTCTGTCCATGCTATGCCGTGCACGGGGTGAATGGCCTGGTGCAGGGCGTTGAGGCCCGTCCGCAGGAGTTTGGCCTTCCCGAGATCCATCTGGCTCTTGTTCCCAGACAAACAGCGGAGGGGAACGGCTGTGTTATACCATCGGGTTTAAAGGCAGTGGCTGCCGCTACGATGGCAGCTTAAGGACCAGGAGAAAATGGACGCCTTAATCCCCTACAGGCCAGTCGTGACAAGGTCTTATATATAGCAGCTTACGGCTGGATGACCAAGGTCCTGTTATACCTGGGGATTTTAAAAGAACCTGTAGGTAGGATATAGAAATACGTTTAGTGTGATTTTGGATTATTAGCATGTCAAATGCTTTGTGAGAATATGTGCTCTGCAGGGTTAAGAAGTAACTGATTACAAAAACAGTAACTGTAATCCATTACAGTTACCAACTAAAGCAGTGGAATCAGGTTACAGCTGGTAATTAAAAACAAAATGTGATTACTTCTAGGTCACCTTTCAATTTAAAAGGAAAGTTTGCTAAATAAAAATGCATAAAACAAGCTTCCCTAACCCTAACAATAATGCATTACAATAAGACTACATATTCAGACATCAGGGGTATACAGTACTACACATTCAGACATAAAGTGTAAGTGTCGTACAGAACCTGCTGTTTAAGACAAGTAGCCATCATCCATCCTGCAAGGATAAATCAATATAAAGTAAAACTAAGTTAGAATCAAATGATCCGCCTGCGTCTCACGTTTTCTCGGCATCACAACAACGTTTGACCCGGAAACAACATCGAATGGATTTTGCGTGAATTATGGGAATTGACGTCTTTTTAAATTGTGGGACTAACCCTTGTCCACAGGACGGCACTATAGCTTTCTGTATTTTGGCTTTACTGTGCTAATCGAGCTTTATTTATTAAAATGCAAAATCCTGGCTATAATAATTCAAATAAAAAACACAGAGAGCTATTTGTATGCCGTACAGCCAACGTTGTCACCTAATCCATAATCTATGATATTTCTTGATGCATTGCTCACATAATATTTGTGGGCGTGTCGTATCTCATCTATCCTAAAAGCCGCACAGCGTAAAGACAATATATTTGCTGGCGCTGCGTTACAGTGCGCTTGTGATCTGTCGATGCATGGTGCCGCCGTTGGACACCGTGCTGTGGCCAGTCACTAAACAGTCACTAAACAGTCACTAAACAGCGACCTGTGAGCTAGAGCAATGGGCGTGGATGTTGAAACAATATCTCCTGGAGATGGTAAGCAGAATGCTTACATTACTACATACTAATACATATTATTTTGAAATGCAAAATACCCAATCTGATTTGCAACCAAGCCTGTACCATAGGGGCTAGCTATTTGAATCTCTAATAACGTTGTAGCGGTATGCTTATGAAGGTATGCATAACGCGAGCTAAATACCATTACAACTAGTATGTACAGGGAATGCTTGGAGTGACCAGTGGTGGGTTTCATCCTCCCGACTGCATGGTGTCTTTCTAGAACGCTCTAGTCTACACCATCTATAACCAGCCAACCTAACTTGGTACATGCAGCACTAGGATGAAAATATACAGCAACCAATATATGATCACTACAAACATAGACCCCATGGCATTCTTGGAAAAAAAGATATGTCTTAATGAGTCTCCTCCTGGTAAAATATGTAAAAAATCGATATATGTATATGTATATATGTGTATATGTTCAATTTTTTGTCAAACGCACTTTTATTCAGACAGGCTTTTTTGGATAGCACTTTAATAGTTGTTTCCTTGATTGAGCTATTTCTTTGATTTGATTGTTAGGATTATGACTTTTTACTTTTACCTGCCCTGTATTTTTTTTTTTTTATGTAAAGCATGTTGTGATTTTATATCTGTAAAAGCCCTATATATAAATAAATGTACTTACTTACTTGAAGCCATAAAACCAGTTACTTTCTCCCAAACATCCCCACAGCAATTAGGGGTATCTGGTAGCTGCTTGGGCAGGGAATTAAGGGCTCCAGGCTTAGGTTTCCATTTGAGGAATACATCAGCCTATACTCTAGGATAGTGCATATCTTCAGTACAGTAGAGTACAGTTTCTTCCCATCCCAAGCTGTAAATAACGTACATTTTAATTTTCAAATGTCGGTGTGGTGCATTTTAAATTAATATGTCCACAGAACCATGCTGGAAGCTGCAGTAAAAAAAAAGCATTCTATTGTATCTAGTTAGTAATAGTCAAACCTTTATAAAGCCTGCAATATATTTTAGCTCATTTAATAGTAATTTTTCCAATTCCATAATTAGGGAGGCACCAATATTTATATCGTCTGTGCATCGGTATCAAGCGATGTTTGCCTTGTCAACTTTGCCTTATGGCCATTGTTTATTTATTGTGTGACATCAATGTCAAGGCTGAAGAGGTCACAGGATACGCCGCTCATGCGTGATTAGTATGTAAAAAAAAAAGTGGAAGAAAATGTGTTTTCACCAACATCGGTGTCTGCATTAGCTATCGGCCAAATATTATTTAAACATCAGTATCAATGTTAAAATATTGTACTAGTATTTTAATAGTAGTAGAAACCAGACAGACAGATGGTTATATGAAGTCATTGTTGACAGGCTGTTTCCAGACATGTTTGTAATGTATATTATATGATCTAAGATTACTTACTACTACTGTAGTAATGTGACTCTGAGATGTATTTGAAGACATTAACACATATTTGTCTTCTCTTATCTCAACAGGAAGAACGTTCCCAAAGAAGGGACAGACATGTGTTGTTCATTACATAGGTAACTATATGTGTTAGCTGAGGAAAGACATTTGTCCCTGTGTTTTCGTATTAATGCATACCATTAATGTAGGCATTCATTGATGCTTTTACTGTTAAACACACTCATGCAGTAACATATATGTTGTACAGATATATATACCCCACCACATATCAAAGAAAATGTCTTGTTTTACTTATTATTGTTATTTTTAACATACGAGGGAAAATAACATTATTCAAGATACATTTAACTTTAGTTTAAGAAGAGACAGATAATCTGCATTTCCTGTTTTTTAAAGCAAAGCCATTTGGGAAATGCAGTATGTGTGGGTTATTCTGTGCCTCGTGCAGAGAACTGGGTCAGACGTAAAGTAAACAAGGCTTGGGAACCCGCGTACATTCACAATCTCTTAAGCAATAAGGTTGCTAGCATAGTCTGAGCCTCGACTGATATTATGTTTCATACAATTCCGTTACATTTACAGACTAATTATTGGAGAGTCTCTGCTGTCGAGACGAAATACTGGACAAAAAAATGCAGCAACGTGTCGAGGAATTGATGTCATGTCACACGTGCACGCACACACTCCCGTGCACAAAGATGTGTAGTGACTTTGAACCATTAGCTTCTGGTTACTGGTTCGAGTACTGCATCCTTGTAGTTCTATGGTTGAATCCGCTGTGTGTTCTCAAATTAACCATGAGGTCACCAGGACAGCAGGATGTTCCTCGGCAGTCTGGGCAGCTGAAATACAAACGCTCTTGCTAGCTTGCGTGCTCATACACATATTTATACATTTTTCCATACAGTAGATCGGACTTCAGAGAGGGTTTGTCCATTTTTTTTAATATATATATATATATATATATATATAGTCTATGGTGACGTCACAGTCCATTTTTATATACAGTCCATAGGTGACTTCACGGACAGTCTATCCATACAGTCTATGGGTTAGTCTGGTGTTACACGCAACAGAGCATTGTGTGTCTGGTGAAATGTCACAGGGGCATTGCATGCAACACGGGACTACAGGTGACATCAGGTCCTTTTACAAGGGGGATGTTTAGAGCCTTCCCTTCGCCACGAAACGCGATGAGGTGGGAGGCCAATGGCACACAGGAATAGACCAGAATGAATGCTGCGGTGGGGAAGCATTCCGTCACAGAGTTCTAGTGCAGTGTACTTGTCAGCGGTAAGGTTACCCGTGGGTGCTTGGTATAGCAGAATGAGAGGCAGCGAGCGAAATCCAGCCTTACAGACATGAAAATGTCAGCCCAGTGATAGACTAGTTGTGAATGAGTAACATTTGGCTCATGGGTAGAAATTAAAGAATGAAATTATACATACAATTACACAGTGGCGTATAAATAGATTATAAATGTTATATTTAATTAGAAATGTGATTAAACCTTCTTCACAAATGCAGTGGGAGGAGGCTTGTAAGCTAATAACTTGGTTAGACGGTTTAGCCTAAATGAAGAGTTGTTTGAAATGTATAGGTGGTGTATATCTGGTGAAGATGCATCACTAAGAGGGATGACATTCAACAGTCAGGCTTGGCGATTACTGTACCATACAGTACCTTGTATGTATTTGTGGTATCTGTATGAAACATTAAAGGTCCTATATAATTAATTGATTCTAGAACACTATGATCACTAATATTTACGGTGTGCATTCGGTGTACATTCAGGTTTTTTTTCAAAGGCATAGAAGCCCTGTAGCAGCATAGAGGCGTATCTTCTGAATCAAGGCGTGAGTTAATGTGTAAACATTGATTTGGTAGACCCTTTTCCCCTGCCCCGTACAGTGTAACCCTAAACACACACACACACAAACACACACACCCACACACCAAACAGGAAGCAGGATACGTTATCGCCCACAGGGTGGTGATACCATCCATTGTCCATTGAACAAGCAGGGCCCATTTCTGGCAGTTTCTATAGTAGGTTACTGCCTACTAATAGAAGGTTACTGCCATTTTTTGGCACTGTTTTCATCACTACCATCACAAACACTATCAAGGTGCCTCTCTATCTCTAAAACACCAAGCAATCTGTTTCTTTAAAGTGTGTCTATATGACTTTCTACCACTAGATGTTATGCTAGCCACACATGTGAGCGTGACAACATTCTCTGCTCAGGGCACAATTACTCCACAATATCTTTACATAGAAAATTGTTGTTTGCTGCTGAATATATGTTTTGAAATACCGCATAGACCAACTTTAATTAATTTAATAAGTAGACAACATGTAGATGTGCATTTTTCTAGCTGTGAAACGACAAGTACAGTAAACACATTCTATTTAGGTCCAACTAGCTCTCACACGCTGTCCCGGATTTTGGCCCAGGACTAGTATAAAATGAGCCTGGGAGGAATCCCAGGCGGGAACAGAAGCGGAGATACAGTAAGCCGCCGGGTTAAAAATAACCCTGTCCCCTGTGATCCCCAGACGGACCCTCTTAAAACCCTGCATCGCTAAACTGGAGGTCTCCCATGCCAATTAGGAAAGTGGGAACAGCAGCCTGAGAACGCGTTATGCTGCAGTCAGACAGGTTTCCACTCCGAGCCCACTCCCCATGGCTAGTGATAACACCGTGCTGAATTCACAAGTGAAGCCCAGCTGGTCCGGTCTCACGTTTTAAAGTGTAGCTGCCCCGTAAAATGTGTTTTCTGAGCTGTAAACAAAGTAATGGGATTGGTGTGTTAACATTTATTTAATAATTCCTGACTTTCTAAACGTCTGCATTTTATGTGCTGATGTTATTGTTATCTGCAAATGTTGACGTTAACTTTAACGGGGCTTCCTGTCTTAGCCCCTCCAATCACTCAGCTCCTGGACACATTTTTCAAAGTTGTAGTGGGTGGAGTTAACTGGAACCTGTTCCTTAGCCAAATATTTGTATGTTTATGTACACACTACAAACCACATGGGCATGAGAACACAATTTAAGTATACAGTATAACTAATATAACTATCATGTCATACCATTTATATAAACATAACTATTTTACTGTTAATATGGCAGCACTGTCTGGGTTTCTCTGGAACATAGCAGCAGGCGGTCGTTGCCTTGTCTTATGGGTAACCTCACCCCGGTCGTGACTCCTGTCTTGGACAGGGACCAGACAGTGAAGACATGAGCGACTAAGTTTAGGGCTAGCAAATAGAAAGAGGTTGCAGCAGGGTACAGACATTCACTCATTTTAATGTCAGCTGTTCACCAGCGTTGGGCTACTAGTAACTGTAATGTTATTACTTTTGTCAGTAACTAGTAGTGTAACTAATTACTATTTCCAAAATGGTAATAATACTACAATTACTAATCTAATGCTGCATTACTGCATTAAAAGAACAAGATTTCTGGTCCTAGTAAATGTAGCCTACTGAATCAATCTATCCCTTTTTTTACTTTATCCCAAACCAGATGATTGGACAAAGTGTTTAGCCGAAGTGCAATGTGAATTGTAGACTGTAGCTCAGAGCTTAGGTTAACCATGGGTTAAATGTGTGTGTGTTTGTGTGTGTGTGTGTGTGTGTGTGTGTGTGTGTGGGAGGGGGGGAAGAAAAAAAAAAGTTTAGCTTGGATATGCAGTCTGAAAAGCCTATTTGACCAGTGGTTCTCATGGGTCCCACTCCACCGATATGAGCTAAAGCTTTTGTGTACGCAGAATTTCGACTGATTTATATTAAACTACCTACCTCTCATACATATTTAGATAATGATTAGAGTTCTTTATAGTATATGATGTTATTGCCAATTGGACCACCAAAGAAAGCCTGCATATAATATTATAATCTGTTTGCCTCCACCCGCATTCTAGGTTGTCTAGGTTGTAAACTGTACTGCTCAGGCTTGGGACCTGTTTCATGGGCCAAATGCAATTAGTATGCCTGATAGATAGAGGAAGCCCAGCCCTGTATAGCCCCTATGCCCTGCCTGTAGTCTAAATACAGTCAAGCAATGGCCTACTTCACTTTGTAATCCACTGAACCAGGCCAATGCAAACTGTATCGCATTCCCTTTGTACTTATAGCCTGTTGGATATCATGAAACACTACTATGTATGTACTACTTGGGCAACAGTGGCGTAGTGGGCAGAGCGGGGCGACTACTAACTAATTAACTCCTCACCAAGTGTCGAGGTGTCCTTGAGCAAGACATAACCCCTAACTTCTCTCCCTGGTGGTCAGGTGTCGCCTTGCATGGCTGACGCCACCAACGGTGTGGGAATGTGTGTGTGAGGCATTCATGTGCAGTGCTTTGAGTGGCCGGAAGGTTAGCAAAGCGCTATACTGTATATCTGCAGTCCATTTGCTACTACTTAGTTACCAAAACAGTTGAGTTATTGCAGGGAAGACATCCGTATTGTGCTTCAATGGTACTGTGGATTATTGTTGATATTTAATCTCCCTCGCCCTTCAACGCCTTCTGAAGCTTTGTCCTCCAAATTGGAGGCTGGAATAGTGGTGTGGTCTGCACAACTTTTTTTGTGTTCCCACTTAACAGAGCAAGTGTAGAAACACCGGATAATGTTTTTCAGCACACACAAAAAGAACAGGGAGCTACAGTATAGTGGACCGGGAAGAGATATTACATCGCCAATGTATTATCTTATACGGTAATATCTGACTCATCCTATAATGTAAGACAGGAATACAAAGGTGAACAAAAGCAGTCACAATATTACTTCCATTGCAACACACAAGCAAACAATGTCTGCACAGCAGTGAAGTGGAGTTTTCGCTTCACCAGGTATGCTACAGAACGGGAAGAAGTTCGACTCGTCTCGAGACAGGAACAAGCCCTTCAAGTTCAAGATTGGCCGACAGGAAGTCATCAAAGGCTGGGAAGAAGGAGTAGCGCAGGTTGGTGTGCAGGATTGAGATGTCACACATGTTCATAATAGACAGACGGTGTTAAAGCTGCTGATAATGACATTTAGCTTATCATGTCGTCTTCCCTCAAACTCTCTCTCGTTCTCACTCTCCCTACCTCTCAATCCCTCTCTCTCTCGGCCTATACTCTCTCTGTCTCTCGCCCACCATAGATGAGCCTGGGTCAAAGGGCAAAGATCACCTGTACTCCGGACATGGCTTACGGGACGACCGGCCACCCTGGAGTCATCCCCCCGAATGCCACGCTCATCTTCGACGTAGAGCTCCTAAAGCTGGAGTGACAGCCCGGGGGAGGAGGGTTAAAGATCAAAGGTTGAAAGCTAATAGGCTTCATGTGTTTTGCCGACCACCTACCTTTGCCGGGAAAGATCTGGGGGGCATGCTGTCCTCTCCGTCTAGTTGTACCCCAGGTCTGATTTCTGTCGTTATTCAGCTCCGCGTCTCGGGCCGTGTGTTGCCAAGCGGCCATAATAGACACAGCATGAAGGTTTTTTTACACTTCTCCATTTTTACACCACTTTGGCTTATTGTCTTAACATGTGCGTTAGTCAGTTGGTTTACCCACTTGCTTTCCCTCACTTTTGCTTTTTTAGATTGTTAGCTAAACCAACAGCATCTAATTGTCTTACATCATCACACAATGGGACAGAACACCCTACAGTTGGTTTGAAAAGCAGAGAAAGGAAAATAATACTTCTAATACTCCTTATCTTAACTGGGCATTACCAACCACTGTCTGCATTGAACTTTGATATATGGTTTGTCCCGCTGAACGCTATGAATGATATTGCTGTCTCGTGTATTTTATATCCTCAATAATATGTACTGCGACTACATTGCAGAAATGCTGTACAAAGCCATTATTACTATTATGTAACAATCAACTGCTAATAAAAATGGCAAGTAGGCCTACTGTATTGAGAGAATGAGCTGTGTCTATCATTTGTGTGCTAAAGCATTTCACTCTATTATTAAGAGAAAAAAGAACGACCCCTAGTGGTTCAGATTTTTATTAGAAAATATATAACACTGACAGCAGAAAACCAAACGCTGGTTTCATCTTTTTTTCTGCTTTATTTCAAATGCACAAATTCAAATAGAATTGCATTATAATAATAATTATAACTTAAAGAAACAATAAAGGAACAATACACCGTCATAAATGTAGGACTACCTCAATTTGTAGTTAAATGTTTTCACATCCGGGGTCATTGGTCAAAGTTTAACCGCTAACTGGTGCCTGTGATTGGCTGACTGTCAATGTAATGAACCCATTATTGGTCAGAAGCAAACACGCCTTTTGGTCAACGGTATCATAACAAACTGCAAGGTCAGATATGTGTTTTTATAACAATCCTATTCCATTATAAAATATGATATATTATAAAGGTTTTCGGCGTTCACTCGTGTAGGACGTCGGTGCATAAGAGCAGGACAACACAGTGTCTATGCTGTCTATGCAGTAGTGTAGTGTTAGCTCTAGCCAGTACTGATGGTGACACATGTAGTGTTTGTTAGGTTTCGTGTTGTATTGTACAGTGTGGGTTGTTTTGTTAACTCCCGGTACCTGACTTGTCCCTGTACCCAAGGGTTCGACACAACTCCAGTAGTACTGTACAATGTGATCATGTCAGGTTAGTTAGCCTACATGTTGGTAAAAGCTTTTAATAAGCCTGATTGGCATTTTTTGCATAACCATTTGCTCTTGACAAGTTTAAACGTGAGATTTATTTTTAAAACGATATCAGATAACACTATAGTGCAAACACTGAACCATATAGATTATCATTGCACACTTTCGTCCACCTATATTACCCAGGATATTACCAATACCACCTATACGTATCTACAGTAGTAGGAACTGGAGATGCTCATTCATTTATCTCATCACGCTTGGATTATGGTAATTCATTGTATACTTGCCTTAACAAACTTTCTTGGACCAATTGCAAGTGGTTCAAAATGCTGCTGCTATTGACTAGTAAAGGATCAGTAGGAGATCACACATTATGACCGTGTTTCAGGCATTACACTTCTTCTTAATGTTAGTATCAAAGTTGGTTTTAAAATATGAATCATTGCTTACAGAGCTTTGCATGGTCAATCTCCCTCATACACCTTGAACCTAGTTTAAGGTCCACATGTTTAGGACAACAATACAAGAGGTGACTGTGCTTTTGGTACAATGGCCATTATCCTTAAGTAGTTTGTATTTTGTGGAAACATCTTATTGTAAGTGTTATGTGGTGGCTGTTATTCTTAATTTTAAAGTTTTTCGTTCCTTATTTGTACTGTCATGTATTTTATTTGATTCGAGATCACTTTGTGACCCCTTGTCCGTAGAAGGTCCTATAAAAATAAATATAACTTCTTAGCCTGCTTCCTTACTAGTAAGTACTACTTTATAAGACAAAATGGAATGGTATACCTAGTAAGTACTGGTGCCAGGACATAGCTAACCACGTTGTTTATGCTAATGTTCCTTTAGGCGTCTCATGTGCGTCTCCCACAACACACACCAGAGAGCATGCTGAGTGCGCACAAAGCACGGGCGGCCGCGGCCATCCTCCGCCTTGCTGGAGCCCCGGCGCGGCATGGACGCAACCAGCGAACGTTCCACGCTTCCGTGTCGTGTGCCGATCGGCAGGAGCTTCACGCGGAGTGGGCCAGCCTGGCCAGGAAGCAGCTCAAGGGGATGAACCCCGAGGATCTAGTGTGGCGCACGCCGGAGGGCGTCCGCATCAAGCCCGTGTACACCAGGGCAGACACGGCGGCCAGCGTCGACGAGCTGCCGGGCGTGTTTCCCTACACTAGGGGGCCCTACCCCACCATGTACACCTACAGGCCCTGGACCATACGGCAGTACGCCGGCTTCAGCACCGTGGAGGAGAGCAACAAGTTCTATAAGGATAACATCAAAGGTACAGTCAGCGATTGTCATTGTCACAACAGGCGGAGTGAGCTACTGCAATGATGGGGACGGCCAGAAGAAGGCACAGCGCCATGTTCAAATACGTTCTTAAGAAAAGACATGGGTGACATCACCGAGGGTTTTTGTCCATTTATATACCCAGTCTATGTTCGCAATGCTTTTTAATGTGTGCAGGAGTTCTGAGTGAGTTTGTTTTGTTTTGAGCTTGAAATTAGCAAATGTTCTTCAGAATGACTAACTGCTTTTAAATGTTATACAACAGCAGGGGTGTCCAATCCTGGTCCTGGAGGGCCAGTGCCCTGCATGTATTAGATCTCTCGCTACTTCAACACACCTGATTCACATGAATGGGGCCATCAGCAGGCTTCCATTAGAATCAGGGGTGTTGGAGCAGGGAGACACCAAAAACATGCAGGACACCGGCCCTCCAGGACCAGGATTGGACACCCCTGAACAACAGTATAGTTCATATTTGTCGTCATTCTGTCGTAGATCTTAATTCAAGTCCACATGTGGCACATCTCCTCTATGTGACGTCTCTGGTGTAATGGTATAATCGTTACCTGCTCATGTGTGTTTGCTTGGCTCCTCCGCTTCCAGCCGGGCAGCAGGGCCTCTCGGTGGCCTTTGACCTGCCCACCCACCGGGGCTACGACTCGGACAACCCCCGCGTGCACGGCGACGTCGGCATGGCCGGAGTCGCCATAGATACAGTGGAGGACATGCGCATGCTGTTTGACGGCATCCCGCTGGAGAAGATGTCCGTCTCCATGACGATGAACGGCGCGGTCATCCCCGTGCTGGCCATGTTCATAGTGACTGGGGAGGAGCAGGGCGTGGCCAAAGCCAAGCTGACTGGCACCATCCAGAACGACATCCTGAAAGAGTTCATGGTGCGCAACACCTACATCTTTCCCCCGGAGCCCTCCATGCACGCCATCGCAGACATCTTTGCGTACACCTCCAAGGTATGGATGATGTCCCGTTGTCGTGGCGCGCACACATACAATCAATGTTTTGTTTTAGTTGTGGAGTCAGCAGTAACTAGGGCTGTCGCAGTGAAGAAAATGTCCTTGCGGTGAATAAGGGTGGCCCAATACCGCGGTCTGCGGT
>JAODVN010160170.1:0-14451 GCA_025434125.1 Chologaster cornuta
TCTCTCTCTCTCTCTCTCTCTCTCTCTCTCTCTCTCTCTGTCTCTCTCTCTCTCGCTCTCTCTGTCTCTCTCTCTCTCGCTCTCTCTCTCAGCTGTACATTCCCCACCCCACCTCTAAAAAACAAAACAAGCGGGCTGTCGCCCTTTCCCTTCTGTCTCGCCCATCTGTGGTGCAGTATGGGCCACTGGTCTGATAATGGTCGGCAGGCGGCGAGCAGAGCTGTACAGGCTGGGGCTGGGGGAAGTTGGAGGAGGGGGGGGGGGGGGTGGGGGTGACGGGCGCCGTGAAGCCAAATAAATAGGAAAACTAACAACCAAGACGTACTGCACTTCTGTCGTAGCACACATGGAACGGCTCCATTCTCGTACAGTCAGCGGACGCGTCGCCCCATGTCACTGTGGAGGCTGACACACGTAAAGCACCATGCATGGCTCTTAAGTCCAAAACACTTTGCTGCAGATGTATCATTATGGCCTCACATTGACCGCAGGTACTTGGGGACCAATGTAATATACTCAAAATACCCATTAACTCCCCCCCCAACTCCTGTTCCCCTCCCCAGAGAGAAGTAATGGAGAATGTTTCGCTGAAATCCATGGACATCCCCATTGCCTTGCAGGAAATGCTGGGTCATTCTGGTCTGCAAAAAGCTTTCCAAACGTCGAGGCAGTCTACGTGGGCCCCTCTTGCTCCGCTATATAATAGAGAATAATTCTCCCGGGTGTTGCTGAGCCACTGAAGATAAAGACAGAAGTCCAATAAATTGCCTGTTGACGTCTGGAGACGAGCAGAGGCCTTCTGCTGCTTACTACTGTATAGCTCTGTGATTGATTACCTAGAGCACAATCTCCCCTCGCTCTACCGCACTTTATATATATGAATTATTCTATTAAAGATAATGTTGAGCATGTATGTAGACCTCCACTAACAATGGTCTGCTGCTACGTTACAACCAGCAACTACCAGTATTTTCTCTCAGGGAGAATGCTACACAGCTGTTACATCTCTTAAACCCACACCGGAATGGTTAAGCGATCGAGAAAACAGGCAGGCTGAAAATGTAGGCCTAATAGACTGAACACTAATAGCCCGTTCTAATGGTAAAACTATTGCCAAGCCGTGTAGCTTTATCTATATTGGACGTTTTGTTCTCTGGATTCAAAAAGTCTCGTATGACCGGAGGACCAGCATAATCCGAATTCGACTTGAAAGTAATAGCTCCGTAAATATTGATTTCACTTTGGACTGCAGATAATTATTTAGATTAAAGGAAGTACAAAATACCTCTAAGTATATTAGTCAAATATTTAACTTAAATATTTAACTACAGTCTTTTATTTTTATATGTATTTATATAACCTTTATTTACTAGGTAGCCCAATTGAGAACAAATTCTCATTTACAACGTTACCTGGCCAAGACAACGGGCAAACACAGACAGTCATACATAGAACAAAGTCCAAACAAACAGTTATGTAGTCTATTGTCATCTGGATGCAGCTGAGACAATACACAGCATACAACATGTGCAAAGAGTAGTATAGGGCAAAGAAAGAGTTTTAAAAGAGAGTAGAATAGTGCAGATAAGAGTGCAACATTTGCCATGGCGCAAGGATGATAATAACTAACTTAAATATAACTAAGGGTTATTTGCAACAGAAATATTACATTGGTAATAAATTGTGATTGATAAAACGATAAAAAAAATATGAGATACCTGGCCATAAATAGGTTTACCCATGAGCATAATTCAGCCTTTAGATGAAAAAAATACAATTGACATTTATCGTGATAATTATTATCTCAATATTAATTATTATTATCGATGTCGAATGACATCGAAAACATGTTTGACCATATCGCCCAGGCCAAATTTCCATTTGCACTTCATGCAACATTTTCGATATGCTATTGCGTAACATGATATTGCGATAACAATACTGAGTCAATATATTGAGGCACCTCTAGTTCAGGCATGGGAGCAATACTGTGTCGTCTCACTGTAGAAGTGCATAATGGGAAGGGTGGGGCAGGGGGGTAGTGCGGGGTAGAAAGGCGGAAGGCATCTTGACAAAGCGCCAGTTGTAAGTGTTCAGGAAGCCAATAACCCTCAATTGGTGCCATGTGTTTTAAATCTTTTAAATTTTGTTAATTTTATTTATTTATTTATAACCTTTACTCACGGCCAACATCCCCATACTCTTGTTAGCGGGAGGAAAAGCCGCCGAGCCTTGTTTAAAGTTTAATATACTGTACAATCACAGTAATTGACTAGGATTTCCAAGTTCTAGTCGCGGCCCTATAATTTATGAAGTCCATATGAAAGTTTAATGGATGAGCAGTCGCTATCTAAATCATGCCATGTCTGCCCCGGGAGAACCTACGCCTCTTGCCAAGGCTCGCCACTAGCGTCCTGTGCCCTAGAAAGATGGCCAGATTGCTCTGAAGGAGTGTCTCCGGACGTCTGTTCAACAAGCTCTAGCTGGAGGTCCTCCTGCAGAGCCCAGTAACAAGCTGTAAGCCCCAGAGCTGTCGGTGGATACCATAACCCTGTCCTGGTTCACCAGATAGACCCCACTTCCCCCAGCCTCATGTATAGTAAGTTTAGGGAATTTGTGTCTACTGTTGTATTATTCATGCTAGAATGTTCCAGAAATGGCCAGGCTCCCCCGTGGCATGATGGGGTATTGGAACATGGCATTTTCTCATTCAATAATAGAACAGCTTCCATGAAGGGCATATTACAGGTTGCTGACAATATGCCTTTGCTTTGCCAGTTTTCTCTCTCGCTTATGCGCAATGAGAAATGCAATTTGCATCGTGGAAGACATGATGTATTGTTAACCGCTTTTTGTTTTTTTGTTGTTTTGCAGCGCTAGCCCAGTCAGACCTGAGATGTTTATTGTTGTTAATATTTTGTCAGGATGCAGAGATGTGAGCGACGCACAGCCCAGGAAGGGGCTTATTAAAAGAAGTTATTGTTGCCGTTGGCCGTGTAGACATGCTACCCTATGATTAATGGTGGGTTTTATAGCTAGCAAACACACACACACACGCACACACACACACACACATGCACTCACTTACACACACACACAGTAGGAGGCAGACCCAACCTGAGAGGCCAGCGTCTAAAAAAAAGTGAATCATTTTAGAAGGGCTGATTATAACCATAAATACTCAATTGTGTGTGTGTGTGCGTGTGTGTGCGTGTGTGTGCGTGTGTGTGTGTGTATTGGGGGGGGGAAGCGGTCTAGGGGGCAAAGTTCCGGTTTTAGTTTATTTGGCCTATTTAATGTGATCCCTCGCGGAGGTCCCATTATGGCATATTCTGATGCGTGGCGATTGATTCTGTTTGAGGTGAGTCTTGCACAAGATGATGTAATAGGACTAGATTGCTTTGAGCATTGCTAACAGCAGCATTTGTCATCGCGGGATACTTATAATAAATAAAATAAAATGGATGTTTGGGACCTGCTGCCCGAATGCACTGAGCCAGTTCTTTGTCTCTCCCACACAGTACACGTATCACGCCCACTCTGACTATGGCACTGCTTTCTCTAGCATGCACACATCACAGGAGATGCTCTGTGCAACACAACAGGAGGATACAAGGTCTCTTAAAGCTGGGGTCCAGGATTCTACAGAGAGATTGTTGATATAAACCCCCTTTCCGTACATACACATTGAACACGTATTGCCAAATCTGGGATAGCGTTGTTTGTGTTCCCATCTTCTAAAGCCAGGGCGTTGTAGAAACACTGGATTATTATTATTTTAATTTTTGTCCTAGCAAGCGTGCACACAGAACGGGCGGCTAGCTGGCTAGCGCACCGCGAGGAGACATTAGCTCAGCGTGACCAAAAGTGTGTTAGCCTGTAATCGCTGGCTCAACCTTTGAAGCCCAGCGTAGCGTGCTTTGGAGAGGAGCAGGGGAAACGAGGCAGAGAGCAGAACACAGAGCATGTCTCCCCTCCTCCTTCTTCTCTTGCACCTCCTCTCTTCTGTCCCGCCGAGGCTGTTCTTGAGGTACAGACACAGCCGGTGAACTATCTGGGACTGCTGATTCTGAGCTTATCTGCCCCCCCCCCCCCCCTTTACATCCCATCATGCATTTCTCAGAGTTCCCCTTTTTCTTTGCTTATTATTTGCCATTCCCAGGCAAGTACACGATACCCGTTATCTCTGAATGATAGTGACATCTCAGATAAGCTACTACTATAGCTGCTCTGGTATAGCTATATATATATATATAATATGTGTGTGTTTGTGGGTATATTCTGTGGAACAAATGCGTTACAGTGCATATTCCTCTATTATTATGTCATTATTTTATAGTGTATTAGACTAGGGTCTTTATTACACAGTTATGCTGCAGTATCTCATGTGGAAGCAGTGCTGTTAGTGCTGAATATAATATACTATTATCTATCTTTGATGTCCTACATAAGTACGTATGTACAGGGTGTGAGGCTGTAGTCGTCCAGTAGAGGAGGCTGTGCATTATCCGTGTTCCCGCCTTAACGCTGAGCTTACGTTTCATCCCTCCCAAGTCTTTTCTTCCCAGCACAACGGTGAGTTTCAGAGCTACGATAACCTGTAACCTAGTACTGTATCATGCTTGCCTGCCTATAGTATCTGCTTGCAGTGATGTCACACAGACCAAATGATTAAAGCAGGTTTAACTCTAATCCTCTTCTTGTCACCCCCCACCACGATCATCGTCACAGTATGCTGATAGTGTGGACGGCTGTTGGATTGGCTTGAGACACGCCCACTCCCTTCCACCTATTTTTGCATCCTTTGTGGTTTTTTTTTCTCCAATGTCATGAAGGTTTCTTCTTGGCGTAGGCTGCATGTGATTCCCACATTCTTGTGTTAAGGTGCGTGACTTTGCTGAAAGGCCCCAGCGGTCGTGTACAGTACATGGCCACGATCTGCTTCTCCCACCACCACGGAGTCCTAGTGTTTCCAGGGATGAATAATTTAGATAGGTTGCCAGCAGGCGGCTACATGATAGCACAGCCTTAAGGGATGGAGGGTGGAAACAAAACAAAATTACACCAACCTCAAGCTCCAGTACAAGTACAAGGGAACCTCACACCCCCCCCAGACAGAGCATTTATTTATTTATTTATTTATTTATCTTTTGACGGTGTGTGTGTGTGTGTGTGGGTGACGCGGACGGTGGTGGTGATGGCGTTTGTAACCGGAGTCTGGAAACTCAACACTGGCCTCAGTTATCCCCCCTTTATAGCTGCCCTAATTGTCTGTCTTCACCGATGCCTAGCGCGAGCGAGCAGCCGTGTTTCGGTGGCTCCCAGAGCCAGTGTGTGCAGGTCTGGACCGAGGGCCAGGAGGACGCGGGCAGCGTTCGCTGCCAATACTGCGGCAACATTGCGGGTCACAGCAGCTTCGCTGCCCCGGGTTCCGGCGGGGACTGCGGCGGCCTGTGGTCTCAGCAGCATCCCGTGGAGCTGGGTCTCGAGCAGCACGCCTCCTCCGCGTACAACGGCCACTTCCTGCCGGTCAGGCGCGGGCCGGCCGGGCAGCAGCTGCTGAGGAACAGCTCCGTGCCCGAGCTGGGCGGCGTCTACCTCGGGCAGCAGGTCATATCGGGCCGGGCGTCGGCCCCGCCGGAGGATTACTTCCACGGCGGCCAGACTCTGGACGAGCAGGGCTTCTACAGGGCCAACCAGCATCTGATTAACAGATCAGCCTCGCATTACGGGGGGATGAGGTCTGGCCCGGTCTCCCACGTGCTTCCCCCGGCCCCTCCTCTCCCCCCGAGCGCTCTGGAGCTCAGCCTTATGTACAGGGAGTCTCTGGCGTCCAAGATGATCGCAGACCGGCAGCGCGTCGGCGGCGGCATCGCTCACGCTGTCTACGGCGTCCAGCAGCCAACAACGGCTCACCTGGGTTATGCCACCGAGCAGCCGGTCCACAACGCTTACGGCGGCATCTCTTTGGAAGCCTGTCAGCCGGCCGCCACCAGCCTGGTCATGGACCCGTCTTCCCAGGGCTACAGCTCCGTGGCTTCCCAGAGGTTGACCTACGACCCGCACTACGACCCCGCGGCGAACGCTCTCCATCACCACCATCTTGCCGGCTCCGCGGCGGACCCCAAGAGGATGGTGGACCCGGGCTTCTTGGTGTTCCTCCGCGGAGAGGGCTTGGCGGAGAGCACCATCACCTCGCTCCTGCAGCAGGGCTTCGACTCGGCCGCCATGCTCGGCGTCATGGAGGAGCACGACGTGCGGTCCATTGCGCCCAATATGGGGCAGGCGCGCGCGCTGTCACGCGCCGTGCTAACCTGCAGGGCGGGCGGGACAACGTTGGGCTTGCGCGGCCGCTCAAACAGCTTCAGCCACCGCTCCGACCTCTACGTGCAGCAGGCGCAGGGTCTCAGCATGGACCCCAGCCTCATGCAGCAACAGCAACAGCAGCAGCCCAGCTCCTTCCAGACCGTCTCGCCCAGGGTGGGGGAGTTCCTGACCAGGAGACCTAGCAGTGCGCCCTCCCAGCACTTGTTGGAGACCACCACATACCCAGCATCTCGGCCCCTGGGGACCGGAGCTTATGCCATCACCCCTGGAGGATATAGTGGCGCCATATCCTCAGGGACTCAGGGAAGACCCCTGTCCATGTACAACGCGCACACCGGCCTTGCTATGTCCGCCACGGGACAGCTGCAACCGGGGTTGCCCGGCTTCCTCGGAGCCCCCAAAACCTTCTCCAGCTCCTACTCCCCCATGGAGCTGATGAAGAGACCCCCGAACCTTCCCCCGATGTCGCCTATAGCCATAGGCAGCCCCATGCACAGTCCCCAGCTGCTCCGCAGGGGTCTCAACGCGACTACGGAGTGTGCCCTCATGCCCGGAAATGCTCAGCTCTACTACCAAGCGCAGAACTTTAACAACAAGATCGTGGGACGACGCACGGGGCCTCCTGTTATAGTCTCTACCATGGTTACCACGCCCGACACAAGTAACCGCTACTGTAATTCTGCCCTTTTTATCCCTTTTACCCCTAACACCTCTCTCCTTCCAATCCCGCCTATACTGTAGCTCCCGTCCTATACCGACCAAGTCGCCTTACATGTGCACCGATTGTTTGTTTGAGTTTTAATAGGCTGCTGTCTTAATGCTGATACACTATCTTAAAATAAATAAGGATGTTAATGCTGTATTTCAAAGTATCCTAAGCTATTCTAACTCTAAACTAATGTTATATTGAATGTTATGCATCTAGCAGTCTAAGATTCTTATTACAACCATTTTACCATGTAGACAGCAGTACCTTTTGGTCAATAAATATAGTATATTTTAGTCATAATGTGAAGTGTTTTGTGTAAGGGTTGTTTTGTGAGCTTAAATAAACAGTTACATAATAACCCAGACACAAGCAACTATATTTCACACTTTGTGCCACATTTTTAACATTCTGGCATATTTTCTAAATAAATAGGGCTCGCTTGTACTCTGTGTTTACAGATTTGTTTCCCTGATGGAAAGCTATTGTCACTCCCAATTGTATGCTGTACTCTGCTCTAATCAGGGACTTAATGTCCAGCAATCCTGTTATGCTAATTGGATGTATGGTGGTTTTGGCTATAATAAGTAACTGCTGTTTATAGACGCCTTGTTGAGTGTGACATATTTTAGCCGTATAAAAAAGCAGTTGAGAGTTATTATTCACAGTTAGTGAAGCAGTCAGAAACTTAAAACCAGCTCACGTCTACAGCTGCTCTAAGGAAACATTAATTCAACTCCCGTTTGAGATACTTTTTAAGAATATGTCATTGTGGAAGCGGTTGTATGACATGTTCCTGTGAAGAGAAGCTTGTTATATCCTCAACACTTACGAAGCTCCTCTCAAACATTCTGATGATTCTACAGTATTTGCATGGATATGGAGTGGTCACAATGAAAGGGTTTTTCCATTGAAGATCAAGAGTTATTGCTGCTTTGAATCACAACTAGACAGTTTCGAGACGTTTTTAGTGTTGTAATGTAATGTGTTTTCTGGTGTTTTGCTTAAGATAGCCACATATGCGTTTGAATATATTTGGCAGTCGCCACAGAAGGTGTTCTGAGCAGGTAATTATGTAGATGTGTGTTGGGTTGCAGTGCTTATGTGCAGGTCAATACAGCCAGAGTGGCAGCCTTTTCTTTTTCAGTGTTCAGCACGTAAAAAATGTCTTCAGCGAGGCAACTACTCATCTCATTGTTATAAATACATTCCTGGATTCCTTTTCCCAACTGTTTATTTACTTCTCAGCTGATGAGAGCCGATGAGCTCAGGAAAATACTTCCATGTTCTTCAGTTGTGTCCTTGGCCATGCAACTCTGCCCATAACATGGGTCTGTATGTTAGCAGTAATGAGTTTCGTGAAGTGATCCCCTCCTCACGTTCTGTGGCTCTTTTTGGTTTAAGTAAAAATTGTATTAGCAAAATTGTTGCTGGGCCTTGAGGGGGTGCGTGTGTTCTGGAAAGCCTCCCTCCATCCCACCCACCACATTCCGCTGCCCTCGTTTTGTTTTCCCCCGAAAACTCCGCTCTGCTCACCGAGGCCTTCGCCGGTGGCCATTTCTCGTCCTTCCAGTTAAAGACATTCTTTTAGCAAAAACAAACTCATTTGCATGCCTCTGACATTTGTTGCTTCGGCAATTTCATCTGATAACGGGCAGCCCTCGCCGACGATCGGAAAGGCATGCTCCTTAATTGTGGCGTTGCTAGGCAACCTGGGTTTTGGTGGTAATCAGAGACAGATAATCTTCACATTTAAGGGGGGGGGACGGGGGGGATGGAACTCTGTATGGTGGGCTGTTGATTTTGTGCACCTTTTTTCTTTTCCTATCTCGTCTTGCTTCATCGTCTACCCCCAGCCTCCCCCAGCCTCCCCCACCGCTCTCTTTGGACCAGCAATTTGCAGTTTGCAACTGGAGAAAATTGAATGAAAATAATAAGATGTCTCAAGGCCACTTAATGAAAACATCTCTCTCTCTATCTCTCCCTCTCTCTCTCTCTCCCTCGCTCTCTCTCCCCAAGCAGTGGACCTCTCAAGAGATTGCGTCTCATTTTTGTGTGAAGGCTCTGGTACGCCAGTAAAGAGCTCTCTTATTACATGCATGGTGTTTTATGTTCAAACATGCATATTGATGAGGGGCTGACACATTGCGCCTCTCCGCCTGCTGAATAAATTGGTGTTTCTCCCAATTCAAACTGGCCTCCGCTTTATCCTGAGGTACAGTATGTGGTGTCAGCACCGTCAGGTAGCTCAACTCCTATTTATTTGTAAAAGCCGAGTTTGGGAAGCGAAGGTTTTTCAGCAGCAGCAAAAATTGGTTGTTCCTGAACACATTTAGGGTAAACATACAATTTGTTAGGGTGCTAGGCCACAATGTGCCACTATAACAGCTTTAATTTGACATCACAATGATTCTACGAGTCTCTGGAACTATAGTGTGGGGGATTTAATAAAATTGTTATGTACTCTATTCCCTTATTTGGTGTGATGATGATGGAACAAAATCTCCATTAGGCGTTTAATTGGGTTGAGATCTGGTGACAGCAAAGCCCATATAGAATATAAGTCACGTAATTTATTTATCACACAACCAAACTATTCAGCCAGCACCAGCACATTGTCCACACTCAGTCAGGATAGCTTTTTTTTATTATGTGACCCTTCCGTCTAATTGAAGCCAACCTGTGTCAAAGCAAAATGCCCCTCACAGCATAACATAACCCCTCAGTGTAGGGGTCAAACTCATTCAGGTTTTACAGTACTTTAATGTGTCTGTATGTAATAGATGGGAGGGCACTGCCTTGCATACTCCTCCGTCTGTTCTGTCTGGTTGGCTAAGGCAATAAGTAGCATTAACCTAAGTATTAAATTGGGTCGAGTGGAGCTCAGGCGCGGCAGTTGTGGGCGCTCGATGTCGGGAGAGCGCCCGCGTTTTCCTGTGAAGCCGTCTGTCACCGGCGCATCGCTCGGCAGCACAGGTGGGTGACAACGATGGCGTTGGCTAGCTAGCTAGCTAGCTTGCTAGCTAGCTGTCCCGCGCGACAGACGTGGTACTGTAGATTAGCTCAGGAGGAGATTGGCAGGGAGATAATCCCTTGTGCATGTGTGAGCCACAGGACATCTTCATTCAGATGTGTTTTTCTGAGCTGGAGAATTAGTAGGTTGGACCAATGGCTGGCTGAGGTAGGGAGGGGGTGAACGGTTTCGGGGGAGGGACAAGTAGCTCTAATTGTGGCCTATGAGTGGGTGGGGCATTTGGAAAACAGCCCCTCCAAGGGATATGTTTGTGTGTGTTTATGGTTAGTTATTGTTGGTAATAGCTGGGCTTTCTGTCTGACATGTGTCCAGGTCATATCAGATCAGTGATAGTGAGGCTAGTCCATAAACTTGATCTGCTTTTCATAACAGTAAACCAAGATCACCGTGGCTGGCTGGCTGACTGGTCGTGTAACCTTTAATATGAGTTTAATACCCCCCCCCCTCCACCAGACGCCGTCATTAATGGCCGTCCTGACGTTCTGTCAGACTAGTGCATGTTCGTAGATATTGTTGGAGAGACAGTGGAGAAAACATGGCCTCCCCCCTTCCTCCATCACACACCCCACACACACACACACAAAATGATCTCTCCAGCAGCAAGAAGTGTATGTTTGGAAGCAAGCTGGTCGTGACAGCTGTGGCCCCACACGGCACACATGCTGTCAGCAGGATGTTTGTGGGGGACGGACGGGGGGTGGTAGTAGTGGAGGAGTATAGGTGTGGTCGTGGTCCCTAAATGTCCTTTCTCCGTGAGTCTGAAGAGTGCTACAACTGCCGTGGTTTGTCGTTGCAGTAGAGCCCGGACTGAGGAAATGGCAGCGTGGAAGGCTATTGGCTTATACGTTACCTGTCAAGGGATAAAATAGGAATTCCCCCCCTCCTCACCGTATCATGTGTGTCCTCTTTTCTAATCCCTGTGCTATGACTGAGTGCAGACAGCATGGTCTTACCTTCGTACAACCCTTGGTACTACCATGTACACAAAGGTGGGCTTTCACAAAGGATAGACCTACTGTAAAACATTCAAACTTTTTAGAAGACATGCATTGACGCATACAATGTTGATGTGGTTTTTCCATCGGCTCTCAACTTATTTTGGTCCGTAGCTCAAAATAATTGCTCCGTAGCATAGCAAGCACATTGTTTAACACACAGAGGCGATTACAACACAACAAAGACATCAACATGCTTGATTTATCGAACATGTACAGTAAAGCATATTATAAATGGTGTATAATAAGATATAGACGATTTCACAAACTGTAAGGGAAAAATCTGGACGAGAGAATCTGTTGCTGGGCATTGCTAGCCCGCTGTTGGCGGGCTTTTGTCCTGAAGCGTTTCATTCTCGTCGCGTGTGTCTGCATTTTCCGGAGAACCTGGTTAGTGTTAGATGAAATATCTGCCGCTCCCTCTCAGCTTGGGTCTGCATTGTTTGTTGCATTCCCCTAGGGAAATATGTTCAGGAAAATTTTATTTTTCCACTGCAATACCGTATAGGTTTAGTATTTTGTTTCTCGCTTTCTTCCAAAAAGTTGAAAGAAAGAAGCGGCTCCAAGCGAAGCTCTACACCCCAACCCCAGCCTGGCACTTTCTCCACCCGCCTTGATTCTCATGGTTGATCTGTCCAAACCATCGGTTGTGTTCATGGAGGGATTAATGGTTTCAGTGAAGCAAGCCAACCCATGGAGGGAACAGGGCTTTTTGAGCGAATGAGGAACAGCTGGTCTCCCTCTGCTCATGACAGCCTGTCTCTGTGTGCGTGGGCGGGCGTGTGCGTGCTTTTGAGTGCGATGACCCCTGTGCAGGGTTTGGAGTGTCTTTTCCAGGTCCAGAAGTGGTCATGGGGGGCCACTTTCCAGTCAGTTGGGAAAGATCAGGGCTGTGTTTACAGGGGGGAGAGTTGGCCATGTCTTACAAGGTCTTGTTGTTTAAGTAATGACATTTTCCCACTTAAAGGACTTATTTTATGTTGGTTAATTAAGGCCTCAAGTAACTAAAGGAAGCTGCAGGTATAGTGACCTTGCATAAGATGACACACAACATTCAGCATGTGTGTGTCTGTGTGTGTCCATTTGTGTCCCACCATGTACCCATCATCTCGTGATGGTGAACAATACTATTTTGGGAGAGGGTGCTGTTTTTCTGAGCCTCTATTCTTGCTGTTTTGTTTAACGGATATGGTAGATCATGACGTGTGCCAAAATAACAGCAGCGCTTTGATATAATCTCCCCAATTATCGTTTGTCAATCCCGCCGGCCGACTTTCTCCCACCCTCAGTGGCAACTGAGCTGTGAGAGTGGCTGCGATGTTTGTCGACAACCGAAACAGCTGCATCCGCTAAAACGCAGAAAAATCTACCGCTAAATGTATCTTTCCCAGCTTGTTTTTGCCCGTTATCTGCCGCCAAATACTCTCTCAATGGTGGGCAGTTTGGCCTGAATTATTCATCGGGGTGAAATTAAAAATCTCATGGATATTGAATATCCTCTCTCTATATCCTCTCTCTCTCTCTCAAGTCGTGGCCAACTTTTTTCTCCTTTTTTATACTGATTTCTTCTCCTACTTCTTCTACTTCTCATCAACTTTTTTTACTCGGTGTATTAAAATGTTAAGCTGATCCCTTTACATTTCCCTGGGTGGGCCCAGAAAAACAGATGATTGAAGTGAATGGAGTATGATTAAGAGGGGAAAAGACCTCAAATGTTTCCCTAACATGTCATAGCGAAGAACAATGATCTGTAATTCTGTGCATGGATTTTTTATTTATTTATCCCTTAAAATTTCCCATTAAACCACAGCAGGTTAAAGTTACCTTGTCTGAGCTGAATCACTAACCTTGTTTGTTGCCTGCTGTGGGGTATTTTCTTTCGCCGTTTGTGGTCGGGCTGTGGCTGTCCATATATCGACCGGTTGTCATTTTCTCTTCAAGTCGTCCAGAGGGTTTTCTCCATTGTCCATTTCTCCGGGGTCAAAGTTTAAGACCCTCATAGAAATCCGCCATGTCCCTTTTTGTTTTGGACTCAGCTTTGTTATAGTTATTATTGAACGTTAGAAAATGCAAACAACTATTGGAAATTATTTCAGTTTGGAGGTCTAATTGATTGGATGGTATAACACACACATTGAAATTGAACCGGTTCAAGTTTGATGTTGCTTTTCACCATAACATAGTAATTATTCGGCCAGTTTATGCATTTCGGTCATTTCTGTGGGCCTGCATGACTTCCCTGCTTTAGCTGGAAATGATTAGCAGTAACATAAGCATTAACACCAGCGTCAGATTGAGCTGTGACTCTGTGTCCCTTGAGACTTAAAAAGGGCCTCATCTCCATGCAAGAGCACGTGTGCTAAGATAATAAATAAGTAACACTCATTGGGACGAACCGCCTTTGCCGTCCTTACATTTAGTCCATGCTAATAGTCACTGCTGTGTTTTATTTGAGAGAATGGTGTAACATTGACCTCCCCATCACTACCTCTCTTTCTCGCTACCCATTATGTTATTACTACCCTGTGCTATTTCAGCCATTACGGCCCATTTCCCCCTATTCCCAGTGTCTACTGCAGCACGGACAATTACTCAGGAATCCTTTTTGAGAGCATTCCCAAACCAAACAAACTGAAAATGTGCCCGCTGGACGCAGTCAGTGTTTTCACTGGCAACCCTTCTTCTCCAATTCGTTCTTAACTCTGCCCTAATGATTGACAATAGAATATATCTTTTTTCCCCCACCTATTGTCCCTTACTGGGAAATCTTAACACAAATGATGTGTCCTCCAGGAAATCATGAGGGCATAGCACCGGCAGTTTTGTTAATCTTTCCTGCTCTGTGCAAAGATGTATTTTTAACATCTTTTTCTTTTCCAAGATTTTATTTACTCTGTACCAAGTAGAACCATGGCAAAGCCCCCCCCCCCCCCCCCCCCACCCCAACCTATTCCAGGAAGTGTACGGCGGTTTGGGGGGGGGGGGCTCGGCGACTCAGGTGTGCCAGGTGGCAGATCACGTAGCCGGGCCACCGCCTCCGATTACATCAGGGGTAGGAGCGTGAGGGGTTTGAGAGGGGTGACTGTGTTTCCCCCTACAGTACCGGTGCACTGGGAGGGTGAAATATCATCTCCCACAGCGGGGGAGGACCAACGTTACAGAGTAAAGTGGGGGGTTATGATGGTGAAGATGGCTGTGGCTGTAAGCTGACACCCCGGCATGTCTGAGGGCTGACTCCTGGTTGACAGGACCCCGAGACCCCCGCTGTATTTAATGTAATGGAGCACAGCTGGGCTACTGCTCTGATGGGTTAATAGCCATGTGACAGGTCTGGAGGGGTGTGTGTGTGTGTGTGTGTGTGTGTGTGTGTGTGTGTGTGTGTGTGTGTG
>JAODVN010160275.1:0-14447 GCA_025434125.1 Chologaster cornuta
GGGTTAATTATGTTGCTTGAAGGTAACTGGGGACATTTATTTTTGAGAAAATCTCTTTTGTATATACCTGCGTAGCATCGTAGAATTACTTGTCAGGGTGTCTTTAGGTCTTCAAAATAGCTCTCACACATTTGCATGTGCAAACCAGTTTAAATGTGGAATGATGTTTGAGATGGTTTGTTCGTTATCTTGCAAGATTCTTGACTAGGTGTTTTTGCAGTGAGAAATCATGCAGATTTTATACATAATAATATGCATATGCTTTAAACCTGCCAGCCCACCATCACAGCGTTCAAGAAAATCAAGATATTTTGCTTTTGTAATAAATGATAATGAAATAAGTGAACCACTCAAGTGGGTATGGAGTAGTACTTTTACCATGGTGTCATTTGTCTTTCACTAGAGCACTTTTCTGTTGCATTACAGCAATTTTGTTCTGTATGCTGGAGTGCATGAGCAATGTGAATGGCGAAGTTTACAGTTCAGATATTTAAAACTATTCGGTTTGCAGCTTTTCGCCTGTAAATGACAATAACCTATCTGTTCTCTGTCATTGCTGCGTGTTCTATCAACAGGATAATTGCCATGTGCGGGGACTATTACATTGGCGGCCGGCGCTTCTCCTCTCTGTCTGACCTGATTGGCTACTACAGCTATGTGTCTTGTTTGCTGAAGGGAGAAAAGCTGCTGTCACCAGTGGCGCCACCAGAGGTGGGTGCATTTGTGTAATCAACCAGGCTAGATGCATCTGTGATGCCCCAACACATTTTTATTATTATTTATTATCAGACCTATTTATCCTACCTGGGCTACAGCTGAAAGAAGCAACGTAAATAAATACAGAAACAACCACTGTGTGCCCGTGACAGGCATTCACTTATTTCTGTTTTAGCCCGTCCCATTGGCTGTTTACTGTTCGCTGGGGTCTTTGCCCGACAGTCACCAATTCATCATTTTGAATTGGGGCAAAATATGTAAGCAAATGAGATGGGGCTCCCTGATGTTTTCACACACAGTAGGCTTTGTAGATTACAGCCTAAACTCTGTGTGTGTGTGTGTGTGTGTGCGCTTGAGGGGTGTTTGTGAAACATCTGTTTTCTTGTCTTGATAAATTGTCTGGGGATTGGGGAAAAGTTTTTAAATGGCGGGGAATAAAAGTTTACTTGTTGTAGGTCAAGTTGAGGGCAGTGATGATTCCTTTACCACTTACCCTGTTTAAAATAAAAAGATTACTTCCCCCTCAGCTTCTGCTTGCAGGCAGAACTATTTGAAGCACGGCTTAAGCTAAGTCTCAGAGGAGTTTTCACACATTCAAAAAAAAGAGGAGTGCATTATGTAATAGGACCAAGCTGTGCAGCATAATTGGCTTTTTGAATATGGATGACGTTTGGAAGGTCAAGGTTGCTAATGGGCTGTGTCGTTTTGTCTACAGCCTGTGGAGGACAGGAGGAGAGTCAGGGCAATACTTCCATATACCAAAGTGCCAGAGACCGATGAGATCAGGTGAGTGCTAGCCATTAGATCTTTGACTCACTGCCTTTTCATCCAGCATTCTAGACCAGCACCAACTTAAGACGTGGTGCTCTCTAAAACCATTGCTGCTTGTTTTTGTGTAAGTGCTTGTCATGGCATTTCAAGTATTTAGCCGGCTGTGCTGTTCCTCTCACAGCAGACTGGAAAGCACATCATCTGTGGGGAGGGGGAAACAGTCTGGTCCTTTCTACTTGGCTTCAACAGGCACATACACTGAATTTCATGGCTAACCCTGGTTTCCAAAATCTGATTAACATCTGTCCAAAGCCAAACAGTCGCAGTGAAACATGACCCTGTATCCACTGACCAGGCCCTGCTTTTGTTGGATGTAAAAATAAATGTGGCAGAAAGTTTAGTGTCTCGAAGGAGACACCAGCTGGTGGTGCAAAATCACTACATTCTGAATTTTCAAATATGTAGAATTGTATCCAATGTGACATAGTATATTTATCAATAGATGAACAGGTCATATATAAGCAATTAGCAAACTATTATGTTATAATATTTTAGATAAAATAAAATGACAACAGATTGTAGTAGAAAATGTGACATTTTTGCAGGATTGGGTATTTGTTAGCAAAGTCAATGCGTTTGTGCATATCCAGTTCTATTTCTTCCATGTAATAACGCCTCTAACATCCCTTAGCTTCCTGAAAGGGGATATGTTTATCGTTCACAATGAACTGGATGACGGCTGGATGTGGGTGACCAATGTTCGCACAGAGGAGCAGGGCCTCATTGTGGAGGACCTGGTTGAGGACGTGGTGAGTAATTCCCACATGTATTCAGGTCACTTACAGGATACCTATGGTGGTTATCAGCAGTGTTGGGCAAGTTACTCAGGAAGTTACTATTTACTTATTTGCTTTTTACTGGGTATTACAATGTATTTAGTTACATTACTATATTACTTTCACAATCATTACCTTGCATTGCCCCTTCTATAAAATGCCATCCTGAAATAAGATTTCGATCTCTATTCGTACCTGCATCAAATCAAGCACTCCTACTTTCTCCCTCAACAAACTACAATACGGCGTTAACACCACGTGGTGCAGAGCAGCAGGAAGTAAAATATACACAGAGCGACCATGAGCGTCACCGCAAATGACATTGTGAAAGGAGTTGTATAGCTGTTAAAGTAACACAATCTCCTTGCAAGGATATATGCAACTCATATTTAAAAAGGCTATACAAAGGCACCACTATTGCAAGGTAGACAATACCTGTAGGCAACATTAGGACTATACATAGTATTCTCATGACGTCAGCATGGTCCTGTCGTGGCCATTTTATAGACTTTACAGTCAGCATTGTGCATTGAACAGGTGATCAATAACAGCTCTCTAGTGTCATCGCTGACAGCCGACAACCTCATCACTGCCGTTTTATCAACCATCTTTGCTAGCTAGTTAATGTTATATTAGACATATATCACTACAGCCTATTTGTGTGACTGTTTGAGGGATATACAGCTCCAGCTGAAGTCACTGGAGCTCCCATCAACTTATTTACAAGTATCATAATTTAATTTAATTTTCTTCTCTTTCAAAATGTGTACAGTGATGTTGCAGAATACTGCATTGTATGCAATCAGTTCAGCATTCACAAAGGAGGCAGGATTTAGTTTAATATAAAGTTTAAGAAATGGGCACACGCATAAGAATGCAACAATTACAGAATCGTTCATACCACGCATTTCCTTCCAAATTAAGTTTTGGCCCTTCTATTCAAATCGAGGTGTTTATGTGGAGCATTTTCATGTGGTTTGGGCTTTCAAACCTACTCTAATCGGAATAGTAGGATCCATCCGTGTAAATGCAGCTAGTGTTTCTTATCCCTGGTCTTGGTTTCCACCGCCCTGCATATTTTAGATGCCTCCCTGCTCCAACACACCTGACTCAAATGAATGGGTCATTAACAGGCTTGTGCAGTGTGATGATGTCCCACTCATTTGAATCAGGTGTGTTGGAGCAAGGAGAAACATGCAGGGCAGTGGCTTGCTGAGACCAGGGTTGGGAAACACTGTATTGGGTGTCAGTGTAGTATCCAGTACTAAGGTAAAATGTAGTGGCATTTCATTGTTATCCATTTTAATTTATTGCTGTGGAAAACAGATTTTGCTGTTTGATTTTCAGGGTCGGGAGGAGGATCCACATGAGGGCAAAGTGTAAGTTAAACATTATGAATTGATCTGTTTTAGCCCAATAAGTGATCAATAATGTCAAATACATATTACTTTCTACAAATTATCCACATTTGACTTGTCCCTGTTTAGTCTGTGGTTGCATTCATGCATGCTATATTGCTTTATAGGTATGAATCATACATTATGCTGTGCTGTAGCACCCATTAGGGCATGGCAAGCCCACCATGCACAATGTGAGGCATTATGATTCCTGACACGTTCTATGTGCCTCTGCATTGTAACATTGCATTGGGCTCAGCATCTGCACATTGTTGAAGGAGCTAATCCTCTGCTGTGTCTTCCTTATACAGCTGGTATCACGGGAAGATCAGCAAAAAGGAGGCCTACAACCTGCTGATGACAGGTACCGTTCCTGCCATCAGACCTGGGCTATTCATCACACGTGACGCTATCCCAAACTGTGAATTATGTTTGGATAGCCAGATTCCATTCATCACAGTATGCTGCTGAACATGCACCGACATCTCTCTCTCTCCCCCCTCCCCTTCCCAATTAGTGGGCCAGGTGTGTGGTTTTCTGGTCCGACCCTCTGACAACACGCCGGGGGACTACTCCCTCTTCTTTCGCACCAATGAAAACATCCAAAGGTTCAAGATCTGCCCCACCCCCAACAACCAGTACATGATGGGGGGGCGCTACTACAACAGGTATGTTTTGCACAGAGCGGCAAGTAGCTTGCCTTGTAATGCAAATGAAATCTGGTTAATATTAGTAAAACAAATGTATCATATCTGTTTCCAGTGCTACTTTCTTATGTTTCAATTCTGTATCAATGTAGTTGTCTGTTTTGAAGTCACACTGTTTGTATTCAGGTGTCATTGTGTCTTGCGTATTTTTTTATTCACTACACACCTAAAAGCATAGTAAGATTATAATGTGTGTCATAGTAATAATGATAGATGATGTCATAACTTAATAGTGCAACTCTCTTGACAGTGTTGATGACATTATCGACCACTACAAGAAAGAGCAGATTGTGGAGGGCTACAACCTGAAAGATGCCGTATCTGTACAGGTATGTTCACATCTCCTTCAGTGTGTTGACTAGATCTTGACAAGGGAAATATACACTTACTGTATCTGCTCGTTGCAGTCTAAACATTGCACATGCCCACCATGTGGTTTTAATAAAAGCGCACAGACAAAGAAGGCAGGTGCATATTGCATTGTATGTAGGATTTGATGACGCTTTGAAACATTTTGTGCATAAGGCAGCTATTGTATCTCTCTGCACAATAGATTTTCCCTGGCACAGCAATTATGGCACTTGGTTAAAAAACAAGTAATCATATTGCCATGTTTTTCATTAATTTGGCGGTTGCATAATGATTTTGTGTCTAAATCACTTCAGCACCAAGAACAAGTCCTGACTGACATCGTGGATGGAAAGGAAATCTATAACACTATTAGACGGAAAACAAAAGATGCTTTCTACAAAAACATTGTCAAGAAAGGCTACCTCCTATTCAACAAAGGTTTAATGCGGCTTTTCTGTTTTTCCCCACTCACTCACAAATGACTTGTAGTCGATATTGTATTTGACTGTTGTTGAGGACTTCCAATAACACCATGTTGCTTTACTTTCAACTCATCATTCATGTTCTTTGTTGAAACGTGCGTTGCTATCAACATAATGGCTTGCTGTCTGGCTGCTGTCAACCTGCAGGTAAAGGCAAGCGATGGAAAAACCTTTACTTCATCCTGGAGGGGAACGACGCGCAGCTCATCTACTTCGAGAGTGAGAAGAGGGCCACGAAACCCAAAGGGCTGATCGACTTAAGTGTGTGCTCCGTCTATGTTGTGCACGACAGTCTGTTTGGCAGGTGAGGTGACTGAAATCAACTTGGATTGGTTTCAGTTTGTGACAACGGCGGGTGACTGGTTCTCTCTGTTTTCTTCTCCAGGCCAAACTGTTTCCAGGTTGTGGTGCAGCATTTTAGCGAGGAACAGTACATATTTTACTTTGCAGGGGAAGCTCCAGAACATTCACAGGTACTGTACACCGGGCAGTCTCCTTTTGTTTACGAGTAAAGCCCCTAGCCTGTAATCACAAAGCATTTTATCTTACTGCTAAGAGTACTCCTAAATCACACTAAAAGTTCTTAACTAAAAGCGACCTTCTAAATTCTATTCACAAAGCTGCTGAGACCTAACCTGACACGCCAGATATGCGGCTGTTAAACACATCCATCTAGGAAGCTATCCATTGAAGCTGATTTTTAAAAGGCATGTGCTTTCAAAAACTTGGCAGGTGATTGGACAAACCTGTGAACCATTGGAGTTATCCACACTTGGGGTAGAAAAGTCAGCGTGAAAGCATATTTTCCATTGAGAAAAGCGCTTGCTATTCTGACAAAGCTGACGTTATATTGCATAATTTACTACATTAACCTCTGTAGGACTCGCCATTGTGCCATCAAATGTTTTGTTTAACCCATTGATTACAATATATGGTAAGGTTAGTGTATATATAAACTTAGCACAAAGGTTAAAATGTTTAAATGGCAATGTTGTCTTTTTATTAGTGATTCAAGTATCGACGGAGCCAGATAATTTTGTTTTCAGATAAGACATGGTTACAATGCTTTTGTTTAGAACTGCCATTGGGGTGTGGTCTGTGCACTGGCTAATGATTGAGCTGATTGATCTGTTTTAGGACCAGGTCATTTAAGTAATATGCAAAGAGTCAAAGGTTTTCCGACAACACGATTTCCAAGCTCTCCAGACTGATTCCCATGAAAAAGTCAAACTGAAGGCTTTCAAGAACATCCTAGACCCTCCTGAGTTTGCTAGGCTAGTTGAGACCAACCTTTGACCAGGGAATTTTGACAACTCTTCAGCTAAGCCACAGGGAGGGGCTATGGTTGCTATGGATGATGCCGTGTTTTATGAACAATGATTGGCTGATAGGGGATGGGTCTGGCAGTGAGTTAATCTGTTTTGCCAACTATCAAATAAGCATTGGGCTTTATTGGCAGCTACAGTCCTATTTAAACAATGCATTTTTACTATTCAAACTTAAACCATGCTATAATGCGGTGGGAGATTATGTTACCGACTTTAAATAAAGGCAAAATAAAAACTCTGTTCAAGATGGGTATTGTTGTAATAGTGTCCTAACCAGAATTAGGCTTACAGAAAATACCACACTTACTCTACTCCAACCCACTGGAACAAATTAGGCAAACATAAAATTGCATTCAAGTTCAATATTTATATTTGGAAAACATTGCGTTTCTCCTAAATTAGCACGTTAGGAGATACTTTTTGCCTTGAGATGCTTTGTGAATACCAGCCCAGTTCCCCCTGAGTGCAGTTTTAAAAAGTCTGCTTGTGTTATGTTTTTTTCCTCCTGCAGGATTGGATGAAATGCCTTCAAACATTCTGCAGTAACCTCAGAAAACCTACCCAGCAAACCTCCAACAAGAGACTAAGACAGGTACACACAACCAACAAGGACCACTTCAGATGTTATCAACAAATGTGCAAGATCACATTGCGCTTAACCGAGAGCAATGTCCCAGTAATGAACATGGATGTCTCCCACGTTGTCCTAGGTAAGCCGGCTGGTCTTGTATGTAGAGGAGGCCCACAAGCTGCCAGTGAAGCACTTCACCAACCCCTACTGCAACATCTACCTGAACAGTGTGCAGGTGGCCAAGACGCACCCCAGAGAGGGCCAGAACCCAGTCTTCACAGAGGAGTTCATCTTCGAGTACGACTGCCCTCGCCTCTTTGTTCACCCATGCTTCTGTTGCTCTGCAGGATTCTAACCTCTCTCTTCCTCCCTCTCTCTCAGTGACCTATCGTGTGAAATCAACATATTTGAAATCAGCCTGAGCAACAAGACAAAAAAGAGCAAAGAAAGTGACATTTGTAAGTTTGAATATAACCCCCATCCCTATGCATCCTTCACTCTCGGCACAACTAATCTCTCATGCTGCCCCACACATCGTTTGCAGTGTTCATGCGCTGCCAGCTGAACCGTCTGCAGAAAGGCCAGATGATCGACGAGTGGTTTCCCCTCAGCTCCCACGTGGCCCTGAAGGGCATCGAGCCGGGCTCGCTGCGCGTGCGTGCCCGCTACTCCATGGAGAAGATCATGCCCGAGGAGGAGTACAGCGAGTTCAAAGAGGTCTGGGAGGAGCTTGTGGAGGCAGTGGCTCTTTATTGTCGCCCCAGCGGCCGGCGTCGTCACCTAACGCCTGTGTGCTCTCTGTGTGTGTGTGTGTGTGACCGGCAGATGATTGTTCACAAGGAGTTCCACGTGATCTATGCTCTGGCCCACGTGTGCGGGCAGGATCGCACCCTGTTGGCCAGCCTGCTGCTGCGCATCTTCAGGCACGAGAAGGCCGAGGCCCCGCTGCTCAGGACGCTCAACGACCGGGAGATCAACATGGAGGGTGAGAGGGAAGAACTCGATGGAACGGAATAGGTCGCAACATTAAACGCATAAGTTGGGTTCGGCCATTGTAAGCTAGTGCATGTTTTGTCAAATTCAGCAACGTGTCCTTGTGGTCCGCTAACTAACGCTTAAAAGAAATCGCATGATTACGATACAGTATTTCTACACAGCCCAGGCTCTGTAATTGTGTACAGAAGTGAGCTTCTGAGGGAGTATGCTATGACATTGAAGGGAGGGGTTTCTATCTCCAGCCTGACGACTCCACCTTTAAAAGCACACTCTCAGGTTTTGTGTGTCACCATATGGTGTGGAACCATGCATTGCAGAGACATTGTTCTTTCAGAAAAATACATGGCCACGTAAAGGGAAAATGTTGGTGTTCTCGGGCTGATGCTCTATGTCTCCACCGGGAACAGTATGGTCTGTGTTCCTCTGAAACACCTACCTGAACACTAAATGTGATGCTTTTAAAACCTTTGATAGTTGTAGGTGGGATTAATCCACTTTTAAGTAATCTTTGTATTTATCCCTGTATGTTTTTTTTTTTTTTGTGTGTGTATTGGTTTAAATGCATCCCTGTGCAATTACCAGATGAGGCAACGACGCTGTTCAGAGCGACTACGCTAGCAAGCACACTGATGGAGCAGTACATGAAGGCCACAGCCACGCCGTTTGTCCACCACGCGCTTAAAGACACCATCCTCAGGATCATGGAGAGCAAACAGTCTTGTGAGGTAACTAAAGGCACTGAAAGCTGTTACACACTCGCAGCAGCAGGTCAAAGTTATTTTTCATGTCTTTCCATTTGTGTCTCGCCTGTTTTAGTTGAATCCTTCCAAACTAGAAAAGAACGAGGATGTTAACTTGAACCTGGGGCATCTACTCAACATCCTGTCTGAATTAGTGGAGAAAATCTTCATGGCCGCCGAAATCCTACCCCCGTAAGTGCGAACACAAAATAACAAGTTTGCCAGAAACAGAATCACAATAATTATTATACTACTACATGTCTCTGACCCAATCAGGACATTGAGGTTCATCTACGGCTGCCTGCAGAAGTCAGTGCAGCAGAAATGGCCCACTAACACCACCATGAGGACCAGAGTAGTCAGGTAAACTCACGCTGCGTCATGTTTAGCCACTTATTATGTTTAGCGCAATATTTATAAGGACGATCTTGTGGCATTTTTGGGATTTTTCACCACAAAAAATGTTTCCCCTTAACAGCGGATTTGTCTTCCTACGACTGATCTGTCCCGCCATCCTCAACCCCAGGATGTTCAACATCATCGCCGGTGAGGATAAGCACACACGCATGCCACCATTTTCAGCCGAGCCCTGTCACTATTGTGACACACGTGCTATAACCTCTCATGGCAGACCCCCCTTCTTCAACGGCGGGCAGAACCCTCACCCTGGTGGCCAAGTCGGTGCAAAACCTGGCTAACCTTGTGGAATTCGGGGCCAAGGTACAGATCATTTACCATCTGTAGATGTGCGGACAGTGGACATCTGTCAGCAGTAGTGTTCACTCCATAGTAATCCAGATGTGCAAGTTCTGCCTGACATGCTTGGTAGATGTTGGTACTCATTTCTGACTCATACAGGAACCCTACATGGAGGGAGTGAACCCTTTCATCAAAAACAACAAGCATAGGATGATCATGTTCCTGGACGAGTTGGGGGTGAGTAACGTTTACATTGTCGTGTCTCTGTGGCAGGATACAGTCGTCCTACATTGCACTGGTCCTCAACGTGGGGGAGGCTTCTAGACTGCGTATCGTGTATTTGTGCAGGGATAAGTGGTTAATTTATGAATATGAACGTTTAGAAAATGAACGCGTATGCATGTGCGCATTTCTAGAATGTTCGCGAACTCCCAGAAGCCACAGAGCACTTTAGGACGGACCTGTCCCGCGACCTGGCTGCGCTGCACGAGCTCTGTGCGGCACATTCAGATGAGCTTCGCACGCTGAGCAACGAAAGGGGAGCCCAGCAGGTGAGACCATCGCAGACGCACTCCATTTTACCTACCGTTCCTCATAGTGGATGCATCGTTAGCCTTTCCACATTAGGCTAACCCCCGCCTGGCTGCTAAATCTACATCTAAAATAAATCTACATGAATGATTACAATTAAGATGACCTCTGATATAGACTTGTATGTTTAGTGTTAAACCTAAGATGGCAAGTAGGATATCAGAATGAGCTGGCTCGCTTTGTTGACCAATACCCATTTAAAGCCATGGCAAGTTTCTGAGGACTTCAAATATGAGTATCTGTCTCAGCCCATTTGTTTTCCCAGTAAATGCTGATTTAAATCGTATTTAGCCTGTCCACAGGCATACTCTCATGTTTCTCAATGGCTTCACTGTTCAAGAATTTGTACAATTCACTCATTTGCTGTTGCACTTCATCTAACATGTTGATGCTCCTCCATTGTGTCTGCAGCATGTGCTGAAAAAGCTGCTGGCTATTACAGAGCTCCTCCAGCAGAAGCAGACTCACTATGCCATGTCCAACAGCAACAGGTAGTACTGCCCACCTCCGCCCTTTCTCTACCGCTCCGTGAACTCTCCTCCTCCGGAGTGTGGCGCACAGAGGGGGAACTAGCATGCTTATCACCATGGCAACCCCTCCTCCATCACCTTCATCCTGTCCTCCATACGGTAGCCCGGCTCATCTCCACCCACCTGCCATCTTGTCCCACATCGCCACGAGAGAGCTATGCGGCAACAGCAGCCGAGCACAACCCACGCAGTATCTAGAAGCCCAAATGGCACCAGTGACTCTTGACTGCTGTATGCACTGGGAAATACTGTTTTCCTTCAAACTGTTAACATGGGTCCCACCTTGGGTACATTTGTATTCCCTTAATCACAAAGGGGATACATGGTTAATTTCTCAGACGAGAGGCTTTTTTCTACCTGTAATGTGTTTTGACAGCACATAGGTTGCCAAAGTGTACCCCCGTTTCCATCCCTGCTCAATATGAGGACATTTTTACTGACATGAAGAAGCAACTTCTCCCTGTCCTTTCTTATAACTGGATTATGAGCGGTAATGCTTTTTATACTGTAATTACCATGTATTATGTTTGACAATATCCTGATACTTGCTAATTCTAGCATGTTTAGTTTTCTTAAGATTGGAAAGATACTTCAGAAAGTGGTTTTTATATCAGGAATGAATTCTCTTGCTGGAATCATGAGTATATAATTGAAATGAGATTATCTCCAGTTATGTCAGATATTTCTTGATTGGCTAGTTTAGTCTTCCTTGAAACTTGTCAGTGCCACAATCTACATAATGACAGAAACCACGTTAATGCAAGTGTTTACAGCAGTAAATCTTAGTGTATCAGACATGCATGCACTTATTAAACCATGTTTTATAACTTCGGTTTTGAAGTGCTTCATTGAATTGGAAAAGGTACAAACATTGCCACTGCGGCTTCTTTAAAATGTGTTATACCAAAGTTGCATTAAGTCAATTTAACCAGACAGTGAGGTCAGACTCAAGGTAACTTTCCTCAACCTGCATAGAGCACAAAACAGAACATAGAAAAAACCATTTATTTAGAAAGGCACAAGGAAAAAACACATGTTAAGAGAATGGCCATATGCCCTCAGTATGAAATATTCCTCAGATAAAGCATGTTTATTGAAGAATCATACTCTAGGTCTAGTTTCTGTGCCATTTACCCTGACATAAAAAATCAACAGTTTAGATAAGTTAGACTGAGCCCCAGCCAGGTGTACAGCATACGCTTCACAAGTCTTCATCAGTCCACTCCTAAAATGAAACGAACACCAGTTGACATGTCAAGGGTAAATGGGGGCGGAAGTGAGTTTAATATTATGTAATGGTGACATAAGGGGTTTCTCACTTCTTCTGTAATACGGGGTTCTTTTGCCACATGGCCATCATCTTCATAACCTCTCTTCCGTTTGCTGGAATACAAGAGATGGACATGTCAAGCAGGTGGGATTCACACAGTTACACATGGCCTCGGCAATGAAAGGGATATTTAAATGATCTGATCCACGACTCAAAAAGGTGTTTGCAAGCTGTCAATTGGTGGTCCTGCCACATTACCAACCCTTCCCTCAAAGTCCAGTGACTAGGTACAGTATGTGACATTCCAGATACATCCTCATCACCAGCCATGAATAGTTTGTAGTTTCATAAGTCTGTGCCACATCACAAGTTATGCCTGAAAGCGTTTCTGAAACATACTCATACCATATTTTCCTCTAAGTCGCAGTTGAGGATGTCAGCTATCGAATTTACAGTATGTAAAGGAAGAAGGTTGAGTCAGTCTCCAAGTCACGTTTATAGTAATTTGGTCTATAAGTTGCATTTAACCTTTGATGGTACAGTAACTAGTACAAGTGTATAGTGCCATCTCTTCGCTGCACTTGGCATGCAGTAGTCAAAATACACAAGGTGCATGACCAGTAAAACAAAGACTTGTAGTGTGGAAAATATGGTATGAGGTGTCAGTGGTCCATAAGCAACCTGTCCAACATGTCTGTTCTCTTACAGGACCGAGTGCACCATCATGTCACTGGCAGCTGCCATCCAGGTAATGTGAACTACATTGTTCACTAATCAAGAGTCAAAGAGACCAACCTGCTAGTATGCTAAAAGCCAGGCCTCATTATGGTGTGAAGCGCTGGACCTGAGGACCTAAAGTTACATGTGTATTGCTGAGCATGTAGCCTAGATACCATTATCGGGGGATGGTAAATGCTGCATATCTCAAGTCTTTCCTTCTAAAGCCCTTCCAAAATGCTTCAAAACTTGAGTCCAAGTGAAAACGTTTTCTACGATGGGGTCGACCCTACCTACGAGCCAGAAAATCTGCAAGTGCTTTCTCTAAAAATGGACCTGCGCTAGAGGCGGCCACAGAACTGTTCACTTTTATGGCCTCTTTTAGTGGTATGCCTGCCACTCAATAGGTTTGGTTGCTTTCAGAGTGACATGAGAAAATGCTGAGGTACACAAACATTTTAGAAAGAACTTGGACACTGGAGGCCCTGTCTGAACTAAGTGTTGATGTAGCATTATCTTCCATTGTCAGGGAATTCTAATGCTGCACCTCAAAGAAGCAAGCCTTAACTCCCTTTCTACACGAACCTCTAGCCTACTCCATATATAAGCTTTTCTGTCCAAACGTGGCCATAACCAACTCTAGAATAGCCTGTGTATTTACCACCAAACGGACCTGGAACAATGTAGCCTTTTTGTATGTATTATTACTACTACACTTTGCTTGTCGATATTATACACATATGGCTATGTTATAAATGTGTGTTTGATAGTCAAGACAGTGTTGACTTGATGGATAATTATGTTTCCTAACATAATTTGTAAAGCATATCAGTTACCTGTCTAATGCATGTGTTCACTATAGATGGAAATCATTGCCACATATGCAGCTCAACACAAATCTCCCTTTAAGCCTAGGACCACTGATTGTTTTATTTATCTGCAATCACTCACAAGCCCACTGCTATAGGGGGTTGCAGTACAGTGTTCATATAGATCATATCTATTTTGAGATAAAACGTCAGGCACAGATTTATCAGTTTCTGAATCATATGTTTGGTCCCAGACGTGATGCCCATTTGCAACCTGCTTATCCTGTCGGCCTCAAACAAGACTAATGAATCTGTGCCTATCATTGCTCAAGAGCTTAATGAACTGTTTACTGTTGATACACTGAAGATTCCACGGACCTCACGAACTTCACAAAGTGTCACCAGATAACCGGGACTAAGATCAGATGGGATTATAATGAACAATAGTATATACATAGTAGCCTGAGTCTCCTCATCAGCGATGCAAATATGCGCTGTGCTACATGGGGTATGAGCGTGTTGTGGTGTTGTACTTTAATCCTGTATTTCATATATCCAATGTGTTCTTTTTTTATTTTTCTACCTGATACTGAACGTTGAATCTTTTGCATCTTAGATACAACAATATGGCTAAATAAAGCTGTTAGTATGTCTACAAATGTTTGCCGTAGATTCGTTGTGTTGGGGCCGTATAAGATTGCGTAATGTTCCTTTACTCTGTCTGACTTAATGGAATATATACACATTTTAGTTCAGCTAAAACAATATTATACAGTAGTTAGCCTTATATTATACAATAGTTTAGGCTGTGTGTTACACTTACTTGTTTGAATTGGTGAAGTCATTGTGGATCCTCTCCAGCTTCTGTTTGTATCGATTCACTTCCTCTGCTTTAGGAAGATCATACTTCTTTATGAGGTTTTTCATACCTTAAC